>JADBJO010000450.1:550000-575000 GCA_016801955.1 Conus betulinus
CACCCCTTCAACACACACATTCTGAAATATATAGAGTTTCATGTCTTCAGTACCAAAGCCAGATGTTAGTACAGTCCCTCAAAATCACACACAATCTGTGATCCCATAAAACAGTAAGTATAGACTATAGTCCTATACAACCATCCATAAAATTTGGTCCCATGCACACTCTATGCTACTGTAAAACCCCCCACACACAATCTCAGGCCTTTCAAACCAACACTCTTTCTGAGGGAAAGAAAAGAGCATCAAATGTTCATGACACAGGCAGTATTCTATGGTGCGTTTTAAACTACGATCTGAGACTAGGTGCAAAACTCATAAAAGGAAAACAGTCACTGTCATTTTAAGGGAAAGCCCTGCTCGATCAAACAAAAAAAAAAAAAGACAAAAAAAAGAAAAGCAGAACGCATCAGCTTGATGGTGATAAGAAATGTATCTGCATACAATTCCAAGGAAGACAGGAATAAATATGTATCGTTTACATACAACATCAGATTTTGAACATTTTATAAACATCATTCCTTGCAGGCAGATGTTTATGCACACATGTATATACACATATACAAGCACACACACACACACGCGTGCGCACATACGCACGTACGTGCTCACACACGCACACACACACACACATATACATGCGCACATACACACGTATGTGCGCACGAACACATATATGTGCGCACGCACACACACACGAGCGCACACATACACAAAGTGATAGCATAAATACATCCTTATGCCAGGATACTGACCCTCATGTCCCTAATATAGAACAGGCAGACCTCTTCATTCTGTGTATCATACAAGAATTTAAAAGACTGGAAGAAAAAACAGATATTAAATATGCAAATACACTGTACACCTGTGATAACAGAATATCAATGATCAGATTTAGGTCACCCAAAGTTGTCTGAAAATGGAAGAAAACAAGACAAAATCACCCTGGACAGAGACTGGTCTTAAAAGTAAATAATGAAATGAAGAGCTAATCAAATAGGCTCATAAAAACGTTATACAAGTTAGACAAATGATTGTTTTTATAAAAGTCAAGTCAAATGATAGATTGAACACATTTAGAGAGACACAGAAGTAGAAATCCATTGACTCTCTGACTTTTGGACTACTTTACTTCCTTTTTGTTTTGTTTTGTTTTGAAATATTTCTCCCAGTATTTTAGCCTTACAGCCTTTATCAAGGAGTGTGCGTGCGAGCACATGTGTGTCCATGTGCATGTGTGTGTGAGCGAGTGTGTATGACATCTATCGCTCACAAACTTTGATTAAAATGTAAATGCTAAAACCTACAGTGCTGTTTCTTGCTGGTGCAGTCGTCGTCAGGGTATGGGGGGGGGTCGGTGTTGTCGGTGTTTTTTTTTTACGTGTTCGCTGTCTGCCATCACGTGCGGTCAGTGTTTTTTCATGTGTTTTTGATTTCTGCTCCCTGATAGGAACTTCCATTTGTGTCTGCAATTGTTAACCATTTCTATCCTAGTGTTTAGGGTTGCTAATTTTGGTTTGCATAGGATCATATATTTTTCTGTTAGGCATAAATTACATCTTTTTGAAATGTTATTGTATGATGCAGCTCTTTTTAAGATTTTCCAGGATATGTTGTAGTCTATTTTTTTATCTTTGAGTTTCCAAATATATTTACTCAATTCTGTTTGATTTTTGTATCTTTCTTTGTTAAATGACTGTTTATGATTTGCATATCTAGTTTTAGTTTTCAGTGATACCTATATATGTTTTCTTCAGTGTTCTCTGATTTTACAGTGGCTTGATATACAATATTGCTGTGGAGGCATTTATTGTTTAGAGGGCACTGTTGTTTCTTGGTACAGTTGCAAGATTTCCTTTCTTCACCCTCGTTTGTCTCTGCACTGCTTTTCGTTTTGTTGGTTGAATCAATGATATTTTTGATGTTAAATATATTGATTCAACCAACAAAACGAAAAGCAGTGCAGAGACAAACGAGGGTGAAGAAAGAAAGGAAATCTTGCAACTGTACCAAGAAACAACAGTGCCCTCTAAACAATAAATGCCTCCACAGCAATATTGTATATCAAGCCTGTAAAAAAATCAGAGAACACTGAAGAAACATATATAGGTATCACTGAAAACCAGTTTAAAACTAGATATGCAAATCATAAACAGTCATTTAACAAAGAAAGATACAAAAATCAAACAGAATTGAGTAAATATATTTGGAAACTCAAATATAAAAAATAGACTACAACATATCCTGGAAAATCTTAAAAAGAGCTGCATCATACAATAACATTTCAAAAAGATGTAATTTATGCCTAACAGAAAAATATATGATCCTATGCAAACCAAAATTAGCAACCCTAAACACTAGGATAGAAATGGTTAACAATTGCAGACACAAATGGAAGTTCCTATCAGGGAGCAGAAATCAAAAACACATGAAAAACACTGACCGCACGTGATGGCAGACAGCGAACACGTATAAAAAAAAAACACCGACAACACCGACCCCCCCCCATACCCTGACGACTGCAGAAATTGAGAGGAAAAAAATTTTTTTTTTTTTGAAGATGAAGTAAATTGGAAAATGTATGTCATGAATATTAAAACCCTTCACTAGCTGCATGAGGAAACTATCACAATCCCTCTCGAAGACAGATCTATATGTATCGCCTGCTCCAAGGCCTTTCGTCCGCTGGATCGGACACATCAGGGAGACACGGCTGATTGTGTCTGTGCTCTTGGCGTCAGATAGAGACACACCACAGTCCGGTTCGAAAAAGAATCCAACAGCACCCCCAAGCAGCCAGCGAAAGGTATATATATATATATATATGTGAATGGAAAAAACCAACAAGTTTGTAAATTAGTCCCCCATACTTCGACCACCAGGGCCTTCCTCGTGTATATATTTTTATATATATATATATATATATATATATGCCAAGTCATTACTATAATGATAGAAGAATTGTTATCCTGCACTTGTTTTCCCCCACTACTTAATTGTTCAGCATATATATATATATATATATATATATATAAATTTTTTTTCATGTGAGTGCAGTTTTTGGTATTGTGTGCTCAAACAGTAAGGAATGCAACAAAATTACGTCAGTAAATCACATAATCAGGAAAAAAAACAGCCAATGAATAGCTGATGCTTTATGAACCAATATTCCCTTCACCTCCCCTCCTTTTTTTAAAGACCTTATCATACGGATCACAGTAACAATATTCTGCCCGAAAAAATTTCCCCTGTGGGAAAAAGGAAGGGAATGACAAAGGCAGATTCGCTCTGACTGCAGACCGATAGCACTTGGGTTCATAAAACTCTGCAATAAGTAAACAGTCACCACACAAAAACTCACACATGCCATTATGGAATGAAATACTCCATTAAAAAGTCTCGTTTAAATGCATAATCACACACACACATGTGGCTGTTGCCTGCGACTTGCAGCATCTCTTTACTGCATGTCAGCTTCTGCCTTAAGGTTGATCATCAGTCATGTTCTTTCTTCTTCTTTTTTTTTTCTACACTCAGACAGAACCCCAGAGGCACTGACAGAGGCTGCTGTACGACTGAGGCCCTCCAGAGATCCACAGAGCTTCTCCCTCATCAATCTGTCAGCAGGGCCAGGTCTCTGTTCTTAGCTTTTGTGATGAGTTGGACAGTCCTGCAGGGAGTGTTCCACAGTCATTGGGGTTGTACCACATGGGTACCCTGAAACCTTGCCAATTTGGAAGTTTGTAAACAACGAATCATGTTCAATTGTGCCTTGAAATAACACACACACACACACACACACACACACACACACAAAAGAATTCTGCAGGGGATAAAATAAGCACTTTCATGCTTTATCTATTGGTTTTCAAGTAATTTTTCCATATATGAACTGATGATTGGTGATTTTTGAATATCATTTATATGTGTGATTCGTGTTTTCTGAGCATAAAGGTCACTGCCATAGACATTTGAATGCTTCAAAAGAGGATTTACAGAAAATGGTCATTTGGGTTGTTGACTCGGAACATACAAACTTGGAAAATCCTTGACAAATAAATAAACTAGCTGATCAAATAACTGATACAAAAGACATACGATTTTTTTTCAAGCAACAGTTAAACAAGCATACATTATCATCAACAGTCTCTGTTTCATAAAATGTTTAACAAAAAGACAAGTCTTTCCACTGTGGTGCGACAGTGTTCTTCTTGCTTTATCGTCGCATGAAGATTATCAGCTTTAAGCAATTCATATATATATACATATACACACACACATGTGCATCCGTGTATCATCCTGCATATCATAGTCTGCCTCAATGACAATACAAACATAATTCCCACAATCATTCGGATTCAAGCCAACTGGAGAAAAGGAATGGTGTAGAGCAAAAAATTTACTCAACAAGATCACAGTTGAAAGCAGATCACTCTGAATTGTCAAAGAAGCAAAAGCAACAATCCCACTGAGGGGAAGAAAACCAATCAAATACTGAGGACTATGCTACATGAGGAAGGAGAAATGAAAACAAAGAAAGTGAAAAACTACACAAAAGCAAAAATGGTTAAAACAAACAAATAAAAAAAACTGAGATAAAAAAAGAGTCACACCCTTTTTTTTCTTTACTGAATTCCACTGTACCATTTACAAATGGTCTAAAAATAATCAAAAATGATGCTAGGAAATTTCGATACGCGGCTGATAATAGTTACTGTAAGACGTGAAGAAGAAGAAAGTAAGTTATGGTGAGAAGAATACATGTAAATTTTGTAATGTAGCGGCTCTTACAACTTTAAACCCAGTTCAGTTCCAGCCTTTGTTTCTTCTGCTTAGCACAACAGTGTTTGATAGTCATAAACTTAATGCATCTTAAAGAAAAAGTGTCAGCATAATGTTGATCACAAGAGCTGTAAGCAACATGGCCCACGCTAATGTTTGGTTTTGATCTTAATTTAAGTACGCTGGCAGCACCACATAAGGGCACAGGGTCAGTGGGGATGAAACATGGGAAGGTGCTTCCACTGGGTCAAGAGATAGTTTGAGGACTATATCCTACTTTAGGTTATTCAACTTGGCTAGAGAAGTTAGTTTGCCAAAATTTGGATGTAAAAACGTGCTGGGATATAGTCTGGAAAAGATGATATTTCTCATAACTTGTGGATAGTATCTGGCAAAGCCAGCAACCTGAAGATGGCCAAGTGATGGCATTCTTCTTCTTTTTTTTTTAATAGAGAAATACATTGTACAGAAGATGTTCATAGAGGAGCTTGACCTCTTACCAGCAGATATATGCTTCTGCCACCTGCAGTGTCCCCGTGCAAATCCCAACTTTTCAGTGACATCAGATCTTCAGGACGCTATCACAGATGCTCAGGTTGCCAGGAAAGTCCGTAACTCCCTTTCCCCAGTGATGTGCTAATGGACGAGATGCATGAACAGTCCAGTCTGTCACATAATCCATCCAGGAGTTCTTTGAGACATCTGTCCACTACAGAACCTTACCAGACTGTCTTAGACATGTGGGTCATGGTGGCCAACATGCTGTACCAGGCAAGCCTCTGATGACTGCAGGGTAAAGGTCCTTGCCTGCCAATATATGTAAACATGTGGATCTGCTGCCTGACACAGCATGGTGGGATAGTATGACTGCCTGACTGCCCAAGACAGGCTGTTACTTGTGTCCAGCAAATGGTGAATGTTGCATGCTGCCCTTGGTGCAAACGTCTGTTGTGGAGAAAAATAAAGTTCACTGCTCTTTTGGTGATATATCAGGTAATCACCACAACAGCTGAAGATTTTGCTCCTCAAAATCACCACTTTAACTAGCTATTTATGATATCAACATAATGCAAGTGATTAGCCAAGTAAGAAAGCATTGGCCAGTCAGAATGGAGCAAACAGAACGTACAGTTTTGGTCACTATACCAAGGTCTTCATCAACAAATCAGAAGATGTTACTGTTTTAGGTGTAGGGACAAAAATGATGATAGCACTGCCAAAGCATTTTTAAAGCTTTGAATTTAAATTGTTTAAACCTCATGATAATAAAATCCATCTTCTGAGATTCATTGCCCTGAAATGTTTACTGTTCTCTGAACAACTATGTGTTTTAAAAAGATTTTTTAGTACAATTCATGCCAGATTGCCTCCTAAATTTTGAAAACAATAACAAATCATGTAACGATGTGGATTATTGCATGTTCTGTGATGCTACGCCACAACAGTGGTTGATATTTTTTAAATGGCAAAGGAAAAATAATTCTCTATTTACCTCACTTGAAAACCATTGAAAACTGAAATCTCTTTTGACTGATATCACAGCTTGTGTTAACACAGGACACAACATGCCATCAGTTGTTTTAACAGCAAACAACATCAAGCATGTTAGCATAGGACACAACATGCCATCAGTTGTGTTTTAAGTTGACAACATCAAGCATGTTAGCATAGGACACAACATGCCATCCATTGTTTTAACAGTAAACAACATCAAGCATGTTAGCATAGGACACAACATGCCACCAATTTTTTTTAACAGTTAACAATGTCAATCCATCAAAACAGTGATATATGGCAATAGGTCCTTCATATTTAGATTTGGAGTGAACAGAGTGTTTTTGATCTTGTCATTTTGACTTGGCTATCTGAGTCTGACACTGAACTGATTGTATACCCAGTTTGTTTCAGGCTGAAAATTACACAAGCAATATATGAAATCATTAAGCATGTATTAACAGATTTCCAATCTCATTGAAAAGAGTCAAAAAGCACATACATCACACTTAGAAACTGTGGTAGGATAAGGCAGATGTTCAGTCAAACAAACATGAAAAGAAAAGAAGCAAAAACAAACAAACAAATCACATAAAGACTGTATCCAATTCTAGCCAGTGATCAGGAATGTTATTATTCAGCTCATTGTTATATACTGTGTGTCCTTGTAGGATGATATGGTGAGATCTTTCATGAGCAAAAACATCTGTGTTTGTATTTCTTCATATTCCCAAATACTCATTTTTGCAGTTGAAATACACTGACTGATGCCAGAAAAACACATCCTCTGATTGGTGCAGGATTTAAATCAGCACTAAATGAACTTCAACATTTTGATGATTATCCATGACAGAAAATGCAGCTCTGTTTCAAACCTTTCACCTATGCCCCATTAGATCCATCTTTAGACTGTAAGCAACAGTGCATAGTTCGATTGTCAAACAATATGAATGACATATTGAACCATGTGAATGCCTGATGGTTGGATCTACAACTGGAGATAATCCTTCCTAGGAAAAGTTCTTTCCCTTTTTAGTCCATGCTAATAATGGCTAAATACTATTTGCAAAGATTTCCTCTTTGATCTCTACTTCTCTAAAACAATTATCTTCTTTGTATCAAAGTTAAAATGGATTCCAAGGAAAAAAAAGAACTAATGTACATTACTTCTCTAAAACGATTATCTTCTTTGTATCAAAGTTAAAATGGATTCCAAACGAAAAAAAAGAACTAACGTACATTCGAGACTGTTTAAATTTCATATTTTGTTTTTATCTTTGTCTCTCTTATTGATAGATTTTATTGAGTATGTCAGGCTACATGAATCATCCCTTTTTTTTTTTTTTTTTTTGCTGTACCATGTTCTGAGCTACCTCAGTGGCATTGCACTCACGCTGCTCTTTCCCACCCCACATCCACAGACAGGCCCAGCTTACCACAGCCCCAGCAACAGCAATCCACAGGGAGCAGTCAATGTCAAGCTGCACGAGGCAACCCACCAGAGAAGACACTGCACTGCTGCCGAGTCACTTCAGTGGTGTTCAGTGGTGCCTGTTCTGAACGCAGAACACCACCTATGAAGCCTCCTACTGACAACTGCAATGAGCTGGCGTAAGCGAGCTCTCCCTCCAGACAGCGCTGACTGATGAGAATGAGGATAATGAAGACGATTCTACAGATTCACATTCCTGTCTGAGACTGCACGACAAAGCTGTTCACTATATTTTCTTTCATAATATATCCCAGTGTCAACCAGACCTGAGAGATACAGACACCTGCAATGTTGGTCCGGAAATTTCACAGACCCATCCATTTAGTGGATGCAACTTGACTGTGTGGTCCCAGTCTTCCCAACTGAGCCTATAGCAAACTCAACTCTGGGTAAGAGCTGGTTGGGGCAAAAAAAATCCCACATGGCTCTGATGGGAATTGAACCCATGACCTCCCAGCCGAGAGTCTGTGATGCTAACCACTTCAATACAGTGGCTAGTGAATTGTCCCATTCTATTCACCACTTTCCAATGAGGAGGTGATCTCAGTGTTCACCTGTTGACACGCTGACCAAACAGCATGATATGATGAACTATGTTTCCCAGTTTCTTCATCACAGAATCCAAAGCTATCACTAACTGATGGACAGGTAGTCTTCCCAGAGGAAACTGGTGGGGGGGGGCCTCAATATTCAGCTGTCACAAGCATTCTCCTGAGAGAGCACACAAGCATATAAACCAATAAAGCCCAAAACAACACAAGCATATAAACTAATAATGCCCAAAACAACAAACATATAAACTAATAAAGCCCAAAACACTCTCAACCCATAACCACAATTCTTGAGCCCAGCAACCTCTACTCAGAACAGGTGTGAGAGAACATTGCCAGAAGGAATGTTCATAAAGTGTCATGTTGAAATTGATATTCAAGAACTGCAACAGCAACGACATAAAGAATATCAAGATTTGCCACTCAGTCCCATATCTTTGTGTATGTAGGTGCATACTGCATGTTGTGGGGGATGAGGAAAACCACTAAACCACTACATAAATACCATATTGTTGTCATTAAAATGTAAACAATACCATTATTCGCAACTTGAAAAAATGTCTAAAATGAAAAAGACATTAAAGACATTGACTGCCAGAATCCAGTATCTCACTTATATATGTATATAATGTGAGATACTGGGTTCTAGCAGTCAACCCTCAAATTTTCTGAGAAAAAAAAAAAAGTTTCAACTGTTGAGTTCCTTTTACGATAAAGTTTGGATTTTATCAAACTGTGTGGGGATATGTAAACTCTGAATTCAATTTGCAGAGAAAGAAAATGTTTCTTTCAGAAACTGATGTTCAAGAACTTTTTCTTCAGTTTCAGCTGAAAAGTTACAAACTATATATAGTCGATTACAGGTAAAAGTTCGGAGGGTTTATAAAACCAAATCAAAAATAGAGTCAGATTGTAAATGGCATGAAATGTCACAAAACTCAGGGGTGATGTAACGAGACAATCATTTTACAAAGAAGTAAGTGCACTCCAAAACCCTGAGACTAGTATATGAAAACTGTACACTTGAGAATACTAATCCATACCATGTAAGAATCAAGTATCAGGTGAAAAAGGATGATAATAGCACCATGTTCAACATATTCTTTTGAACAAGAAAGTCTTCATGCAACTCATCACGCACCCACAATTTTAACTTCAAAGAGATCCATGATTATGTGGAAATGCTTAAACACATACATGCACGCATACACGCACACGCACACACACACACACGCATGCACACACACACACACTCAAAGTAAACCTGTAAAACAATGACAAGACGAAAACTTTACATCTGATGTACTCAGGAATACATCTTCAAAAATGACCTTTGAGAGTAAAGCAAAGCAGAAGACGCAGCTTATTCCTCTGAGATTTCTGTCTCTGCAGCTGAACTCACACTTTCCATACAATTCCCTCTCTACCTCCTTCCCATGCTTGTTCGATCGTGGGGGAGACAGCAGAAGGCAATTGCTGGGCATGAGTTATGTCACCATTAGGGCAGACATCCACATCGCTCTTGGAATGAGGGAGGTGAGGCACACCTAAGTGGTAAAGGTTGGAATCACTCTGGACATAAGGCAAAATCTTCTTGCGTCGTGCTTCCTGGATTTGTTGATATTTGGCCTGGCAAGGAGAGAAGAAAACAATTACTTTAATCTGGTATTGATAACAGTGTCAGCATGTACTTATGTGAATGTGCGAAAGTGCACAGCTTGAATCTGGACTGTGTATATGTACATGACTACAATGGACAGCAATAAATGATGGAGTTCACACACACACACACACACACACACACACACACACACACACACACACACACACACACATGCCTGTGCATGTGCACACACACACACACACACACACACTCACACAAGCCACCCATGTTGCACACAATAAGACTGCATTCTTTTCACTTTAAAAGAAATCACTGGTACATTAATCTGACCATGATCCTATCAGAAATTCAACAGAAGCATGGGTCAAATGAGTCTAAACAATCAATCATCAGTCTCTAAAAAATTAAAATAAGAATACTCATAAAAGGGGAAAAAAAAAAGAAACTGTGAAATGTTTTCTGCATGCTCGCCATAAATGTTCTTTAAGCAATATCATGTCTTCAGTTTAATTCCAAATTCAAAATGCTGTGGCATAAACTGGCGCAAACCCCCACTTCTGATATTTTGTTTTTGAAGTTTTCATTTCAGTTTCAGTTTCGTCAATGAGTCTCATTGTATGCGGACTAGTCCATACATACTACACCACATCTGCTAAGGTTCAAGACAACATTGTGCATGATTTATTGCTGATGGACAAATGAATCAATGATTAAAATGAGAGAATTTACGAAGAGGATCTCATGGAGTTATCTTTAGTTTTTCCTGGTCACTAAATATGATACAAGTTTGATGAAATATGTTTATCAATAATATTCATCAAAATTGCACAGACAGAAATCATACAATGACGGGTCACTGAAGCACGGCAGAACTGTCTGTAGGTTTATAATGGCCGCCTTAAACTTAAGACAGAGACTTCCTGGTTACTTCAGTTGCAGGGTAAATAACACGCCTCACTGTGGTAATATAGGGATCAAAGACAGACACAAACATATACCATGCATGCGTGTACACAAGCAAAACCACACACATCCATCTCTTGCTCCCCACATTAACAACCTTCCATCCATCAATGCAAAACTGGAACTCTCATCTACACAACCAGGAGGGGCCTTAGAAGATCACAGACCACCGCCACGGTTGAATGAATCTCTAATCTCCTCTTTTCTCAATGCCATCTTTCCATCAAGTTTCATTAACACTGGTTCTGTAGTTTCTGCGTGATCCTGCTGACAGACAGACAAACAAAAACAAACCGCAAACACAAAAGAAAACATAACCTCTTTCGCAGAACCAAATTATCAGTTGAATTATACGTAACTGCAATCATCTCATTTCCATCCGCTTTAAAACATCTACACACACATGTACACACAAACATATACATACCTACACACAAGCAGTCCCCTACCTTATTATAGCACAAAACTCCAAAAACGGCAATCAGCATGCCTACAGCGTTGAGGGGTGACACACTATTCTGTAGAACCAGAATGGACCCGCTGATGATGATGATTCGCTTTGTGGCATTGGCGACTGAATACGAGAGGGGGGAAATTTTAGCAAGAATGGTGAAGGCAAAAACGTTGTTCAGCAAGTTTAAGAATCCGTTGCACATCAACAAAAGGAATGTATTCAGCACCTGGCTGCGTTCCGCTTGCTGAAACCAAACAGAAAATTTGCAATTCAGTGGAATTTCTCAACAACCATTTTTCTAGATGTTCTTGAAATATGGGGTTCTTTATTATAGGGAGGAAGTCTTTCGGGGAAGAAACTCTAGCAATGACAAGTTTTACAAAAAAGCAAGTCTTTACAGAATCTTTAAAGAAAAGTTTTGACCATAAATTTCTTTCATCTTTATGCTGTTCCTTTATCCATGTACTGTTATTAAAACTACTACTATGCTTCTCCTTTCATTCTCCTCAGACACACGGTTTTTTCACATCAGTATGAAAGATAATTTGCTAAAGCTTTCACTCTCATCTCAATCAATACTGGCCAATGTAACTGGACGTATTTTTTGCAGTAATGGGTCACAAATATGACTATCTATGTCATCTGACCCTATGCATTTCAACCCAGTACATGCTAATCTAAGAGTAACTCAGGACTTATTTTCATACAGAGGTCATACAAAAGTTGAGCCACAAAGAGAGGTGACAAAGGGACAACTCACAAACTGGGAGTAGTGGAGAATGTAGGGGAGGTCGGCAATCATCCAGACTGGCAGGAAGCAGGCGGCAGCCAGTCTGTTGATCACTGTCAGCAGTTGTAAGTGGTGATATCCCACCTCTTTCAGGCACTGAGGGAGAAGCACACAGACACATGTCAGCGTCTGAAGTGTGTAACTTGTTTTTTTCTCTGATTAACTCTCACTACAATGTTTATAAGCTGTAATCTGCCACAATTTTCCATTAGGTAAGAAATGGGATAATGAGAGGGCTGGAGTTGGAAATACTGTATAGTATCATCCATCCTTAAGTTCCTTCCTCTTTACTCCACCATTTCAGTGGTGTGCGTGAGACAGAGAGAGAGAGAGAGAGAGAGAGAGAGAGAGAGAGAGAGAGAAGAGAGAGAGAGAGAGAGAGAGAGAGAGAGAGAGAGAGAGAGAGACAGACAGACAGAGAGAGAGAGAGAGAGAGAGAGAGAGAGAGAGAGAGAGAGAGAGAGAGAGTGTGTGTGTGTGTGTGTGTGTGTGTGTGTGTGTGTGTGTGTGTGTATGTGTGTGTTTGTGTGCATGTGAATGTGCATGTGTATGTGAGAGAGTGCATGTGTATGCGAGTACGTGTATACATGTGTGTGTGTGTGTGTGTGTGTGTGTGTGTGTGTGTGTGTGTGTGTGTGTGTGTGTGTGTGTGTGTGTGTGTGTGTGTGTGTGTGTGTGAGTGAAACAAGTTAATCATGAACATGGGTATTTCCAGTTGTTAATGCAGCCACACAAGTTCTGTTTCCTGTAACTTCATTACTATCCATTTGCCTCAAGAATATGACACTTTGTATGAGACTAGCTTTATTTCTTCATGCCAAGCTGCCCACATTATTTTTGATGATTATGTATTGGTATTCTTGAACATGGAATTGGTTATTACTAGAAGAGCTTTGCGCCCATCAGGAGCTGGGACATCTTTACAATTTTTCCATAAGGTTTTGGACACTGGAGTGAAGGTTCATCTCAGCACTAGTTATTCATTGCTTCAAATTCATGTTGTTGCATACTGGTCTGCTTTCTAGTTCAGCAATCAAGTTTGCAGTGTCTCTTTCTTTCTCCCTTCTCTCTCTCTCTCTCTCCCTCTCCCCTCTCACATACACACACACATACACAAGCATACATCAATGCATGTGAAATACATGTTCCTCACACCAGTCCACATATACACACTATGTCCCTTCCCCCATCTCCCGCTCTCTCTCTCTCTCTCTTTTTCAAACAGAAACACAATTTTGTGCCCCCTAATCCCCTCCCCCTCCCTTTCCATACACATACACACACACACACTGAGGTGCATCACACTACCTACACACATACCATCCACCCTGCACATACACTGACCTTTTTGGAGAAAATGTTGAGTAGACAAGAAAACAGTGTAGAAAGCAGAGCAAACAGCAACCCTATAAAATCGTAGGACACTTCCGTCATCGTTGCCATGCCAACACCCATGATAATTGGTAGCAAACTCAAGTAGACCTATAACAAAACACATGAAAAGAAAAGCAATATTGTTATGAACTGATGGAAATTCAACAATCCTGAAACAATTTTTAAGTGGACAAAACTTGTTTGTTAGTTTGTTTAATTAAAAAGAGGAAATAGAACTAAAAATGTTAAATATTTCTATATTCATCCTCTGAAATTTCTTTTGATGATTTCATAATATATGAAGTTGGTACAATGTTTTTCTCTTTTTCTTCATTTCATAGAAACTAGGTTATGTAAGAGTTTGAAGAAAAAATATTGATGGCCTTTGACATATATCACGCACTCAAATGATGCAAATTTCAACCACAGTGGCATTAAAAAAAAAAATAATAATAAATGAAAATAAAAATCTGGCCATTTCACCATCCATTATAATGTGTCATCATCCTGGTTGAGTAGCGCAGTGCTAAAGAGGCCCATTTAGCCCACTCTTCCAGGATGGTCATCCCCGTCTGCCATATCACCACATGTGGGTGTCACTGTGAATGTTAAAACCGACAGTAATCAACTAATCAATACACTGCTGTGTTATGTAATCTCTCAAGCACTGTAGGTAAGTTTCACAATGGCTAGGCCATTGTGAACTATGTATATTGCAGCATGCTTCATTGTTTCATTTTTAAGAACAGATTGCATGAATATAAAGCACAAATTGTAGAAATGTTAAACATCAAGCACAGTTTGAGAAATGTTATAAGACAAGCAGCCACACATCAGCTCTCAGCTCTACTTGCTGCTGTCTGAGTCAATGAATCCATGAATCCTTCAATCAACAAAGAGTGCGCCTTGTGACCTTAACTCTTGTCACAATGTGATGTTGACCTGCACATGTGACTTGTCCTCAAATGTCACTTGACAAACTGGGGAGAATGGACACTGAAATTATTTTCATCAATAATGTGCAACTAGACAAGTTCAGGTTGTCAATGAAAATATGGCTTATGGTTTGCAAGCAATGAGTCAATGCTGTCAATACTGAATCAAACTGAAATCCTGCACTCACACACATGTGCACACACAGAGACACATACATACATTAACACAGACACAGACACACACACACACACACAGACTTTCCTTACAGGTAGGGTCTGCCCTTCTCCCAAGATGATTTTCGCCAGGATGACGGTAAACAGAGGCAATGTGGCCTTCACTGAAACACCGAACAGATCAACATTTATTGAACTTTTGAAATACATACTTATCTAAGTGTCTGAGATAAAATCTCCCATACTCAAATGCAAAAGATATTCTATTTTAATAAGACACCAAGGTGAGATCTTTTGAGGAGCTGCACACACACACACACACACACACACACACACACACACACACACACACACACACATGCCTGCTTGTGCACACACACATACACACACACACACACACACACGCAAACATGATCATATACTTTGACCGACACATTTTGCTGAATGTTTAATTGACAGTCCAGTCACCATTTCCCTTTGACTGATCTGTGTCTATTACCTTATGTCATTCTCTGTTGCTTTATGATTTTTAATGGATTTAATAACCCCTAAGTATGGATTTAATAACCTAAAGTACATTTATGATTTCCTTATCTGTACTTCTAACCCACTCCCCATCCCATCCTCCTCTTTCCCCCATCCATCCCTCTCATACATCCATGCACCACCCATACACACACACACACACACACACACACACACACACACACACACACACACACATTTTCTTGATGTTCTCTTTCTCCATTCCTTTCCAACACACATACAAATCAATAAAACACCCACATCCACACACACACATGCTTCACTAAACACAGACCCCATGTACCCAAATATACATACTTGTTCTTCTTTTTTTTCCTTGTCTCCCTTGTTTTCTAATGATGTAAGACATGTTTCTGCATTTTTCTTCTCTTGTAGTTAATTTTGCAAGTACTGTTAATTTGCTTTATAATTAATGTTTCTCAGTTTTATCATTTTTCCCCCCCCCCTTTTTTATCATCACACAACAACAACAACAACAACAACAACAACAGCAAAAACAAGCTGTCTGGTCTGACTTTGACATTCTCTTGTATATTATCACTTTCAGTGAATAGATGTTAAACTGAAAAACAACAACATGCTCATATACAAGTACAGAGGAACACACTTGTATGCAAATAAATATATGTATATGCACCTCAATTAATGTATGAAAACAAAAACATGATTTTGGTATTTTTTTTTTCTTTTTTTTCTTTGCTAACAGAAAATGTAAGCATACTTGAAGGAAGCATATCATACACTAAAAATATCACAATTATATCTCCCTGGGACACTTTTCTCAAAACTTTTCAAAATTTAGCAGATGTGTGTGCATATGTGTGTACACATTTGTGTGTGTGTGTGTGTGTGTGTGTGTGTGTGTGTGTGTGTGTGTGTGTGTGTGTGTGTGTGTGTAAGAGAAAGGAAGAGAAAAAAAAAGAGAGAGAGAGAGAGAGAGAGAGAGAGAGAGAGAGAGAGAGAGAGAGAGAATCTTTGATTGATTGGTAACATAACAAATAAGCAAGTGAGTGTGCGTGTATGTATGTATGTGTGACTCTGTGTGTGTGTGTGTGTGTGTGTGTGTGTGTGTGTGTGTGTGTGTGTGTGTGTGTGTGTGTGTGTGTGTGTGTGTGTGTGTGTGTGTGTGTGTGTGTGTGAGCACTCAAAAGACAGAAAGAGAGAGAGAGTGAGGGAGAGAGACAGAGTAAGTGAGATTTAAAGAATATGAATATTGAGGCCTGAGAGAGACAAGTATACATGTAAGCATATTGTATACAAAGTACCCTGTTCTGCAAGAGACTTTCCTGCGAACTGTTGTTTGACAAACTCTGAAGTTCCTCCAGTATACTTTATAAGCATTAACCATGCTTTGGGTAGTGTGTGTATTTGTATACTGTGTGTGTGTGTGTGTGTGTGTGTGTGTGTGTGTGTGTGTGTGTGTGCGTGCGTGTGTGTATTTGATCAAAGATAAACACATCACATGTCATGATGGGCTGTGCGCACTGACAAATGTGAGCACAGCCAACTACAATTCAATTATATCATTACCTGTATGTGCATATGAAACTGAAACCCTCCAGATGCTGATGTATGACGACAGGGAAGACATAAATTTCCCAAACGCTAATGGCAACATCATTACAGCGAAATATCGTTTTGTGTATGTCCCTCTTTTCGAGATCCCAGCACATGGAAGAATGGGACTTAATATCACCGAAATGGTCAGAAGCTGCACCATTGTGACCGTTAGAGGATATGGAAAATCGACCAAAATGATTTTGCCAACGATGCCCAAGCCTGTACTACATAAATACCACAACGTACACAAAAATATAATCTGTATATAATCAGTGTATGTGTCCAGTCAGCCATTTTAAACCTGGAATTTCTTCGACCAACAGACAGATCTGGTAAAATCAACAGTTGTAAACTACCCCATCACTGGACAATAAGCAGACGATATTCAGGAAAAGACCACTCTGTTGTCTCACACGTTGTACTAGCCGGCGGCAAATCTCTCATTTAAAAAAAAAAAAAAAAAAAAAAAAAAGAAAAAGAAAATCGTAAATATAATGAATTTGACATGGATCATATTCACAACCTATGCAATTGATTTAAAACTTTGCAATATTTCGAATGGAATCAATTATTTGAAATGTTATTTTCCTCTGTACCTTGCTGCTGATTACAAGATGGCAGCGACCGTACCATAACAGAAAGTTGAAAGAGCGTATGCGGTTTGTTTTGGTGTTTTTGCTGCGAACATTTTTCGCTAGTTGCAGTTTATAATTTGCCATAGGAGATGACTGAGTAGCATACGTAACAGACTGTGCATTACGTATGGTATTCAATCATAAGCTACCTGACTGTTGTTACAGATCTTCAGTAAAACGCACATTCCCTTCACTGAACTTCAGTGTTCTTCCTCTCTTGATTCCCTTGACTACCGCCTTCATCATTTTGAAGATTCTGTAGTCTGTAGGGGGTTTGCACGAAGTTGAAGTTGTCTGAGATAGTTTTTTGCTGGGGGGGGGGGGGGGGGGGGGGGGGGGGGGGGGGGGGGGGGGGGGCAGGGGAGGGGGGGGGAGGGGTGTGGATCAGATTAGGGATTTGATTTGAAGCCCTCTAGGGTGGGGCTGAGGGCAACCTCAGCAGGAAGGCCGTTCCAGTCAAGTATTGTCCTGGGGAAGAAGGATTTCTGTCTAGATACAGAGTCTGCTGGAAAGGTGATATGTTGCTGGATGGAACCGTCGGGTACCTTTGGGCACAGAAGGATTTTGAGAGGGTTTGTGGCCTGTGTTGATAATAAGGCGTCCGTTTTGAAATTTGTAGAAGTTCGCTAGTCGCGCCTTTCTCCTTCGTTCTGTGAGGGGGGGACCACTGAAGGGTTTCAAGCATGTCGTGTACACTGGAGGTTTTCCGGTATCGATGGGTGACCCAGCGAGCAGCTCGACGTTGGATCACTTCCAGCTTCTTAATATCCTTCTCTGTGTAGGGGTCCCACACAGAGCTGGCGTATTCAAGGGTTGGGTGGACTAGTGATAGGTAGGCTTGCTGCTTAATACGCTGAGATCCTACCTTCAGCTTCCGTCTCAGTAGTCCAAGGGTCTTGTTGGCACGGTTGAGACATTGGAGAGATGTGGGGGCTCCAAATGAGATCAGAATTGTTGGTGACACCGAGGTATTTGGACTGACTGACTGTGTCTAGGGTGTGGCCATGGAGAGTGCAGTTTGAGGGGGTAGGGTTTTTCTTCTGGCTCACTTGCAGTGTCTGACATTTGTCTGGATGGAAGCTCATGAGCCATCTCTGCTCCCACTCTGCAAGTCAGTCGAGATCCTTCTGGAGGGCTTGCTGGTCACTGGTGGAGGAGATAGTTTTGTGGCACAGAGTGTCATCAGCAAAGAGACGAGCAGTGGAGGATAGTCCAGTCGGCATGTGATTGATGTAGAGTAGGAATAGGCTAGGCCCAAGAACAGAACCTTGGGAAACTCCAGACTCCACAGGACAGGACTGGAAGTAGCTCCATCCACCACTAGTGACTGCTGTCTACCCAAGAGGAAATTCTTAATCCAAGTGTGTGTTTTTACCTGTGATACCAAGGGAATGGATCTTGTGGAGCAAGAGGGAGTGACAGACTTCATCAAACACCTTGGAAAAGTCCATGATCAGAGCATCAGTCTGTTTTCCAGCCTCAAGGTTTATGGATAGCTCATCTACGAGTCCAATGAGCTGGCTTTCACAGGAGCGCTGACGTCTGAAGCTGTGCTGTGCTTTGGTGATAACACCATTCTTCTCTCGGCGAAGTTCATGATGGTGCTCGTGATGATGTGTTCCATTACTTTGCATGGAACACTGGTCAGAGAGATAGGACGGTAGTTTTCAGGGCGTTAGCGCTCACCTTTCTTGAAGACTGGGGTAACATTGGCAGTTCTCCAGTCCTTTGTTACTATGCCTCTGTTCAGGGAGCACTGGTAGAGGAGTGTGAAAGCAGGGGCTAGTTCTACAGCAAGCTCTTGCAGTAATCTCAGGCTAATACTGTCTGGACCAGGAGCTTTACTCGGATTTAGGTCCTTAAAGTTAAAGAGCTTGGTGACTCCTGCTACTGAAATTGTTGGGGTGCTTACAGTAGGGAAATCTGTTGGAGGATCTGCCGCTAGGCCAGTTCTAGAAGTAAACTCTTCTTTGCTGCAGGTGATCTTTGGGCTGAAGGCTGAGTGGAATTGCTGGTTTAGCACTTCAGCTTGTTCTTTAGCTTCTGTGACGAGTCTGCCGTCTTTCCTTAGTGGAGCTACACTTGCAGCCTCAGTGCGCAGGGCCTTGATGTATGCCCAGAACTTCTTGCTCGTTTTGGCTTCTCATCTGTGCCATCTTTGAACATGTTCTCGGTGTATGTCCAGTAAGAATGGCGCAGGTTTCTTTGGACATTGTGTTTCAGTTTATTCAGTTTGGTTTGCACTTTTGGGTTTTTGGTCTTTTTCCACTGTTTGTACAGTCGGTCTGGTTGCCGGATCATCTTCATGGTTGCATAGTCTACCCAGGGCTTGTTGTTTTTCCCGCCTATGGGTTCTTTGGGGATATGCTTCTCTGTCATGGAGGTGATGCCTTCTTTCAGCGATTGCCAAAGCTGCTCTGTGTCACTATTTGTATCGAAGGATTCCAGCACCGAATGAGAGAGTTCAGCTGCACTGGATTTAATTGGAGGCCAGTCTGCTTTGGAATATTGGGGGACTGTGCGCTTTGGTGGATGTTGACATGCAGGGTTGGTGTCGAACTCCAGGTAGATGATGTCATGATTGGAGAGTCCAGGGAGGGGCTCTATCCGAGGCACTAGGGAAGGATGACTTGTGAGAAAGAGGTTGAGGGTATTCTCTTCTCTTATGGGGAATGTGACAAGCTGTTTGTAGTCAACGTCATTCACAAGGTCAAGAAATTGGTTGTGGATTTCTGCACATCTGGCTGGGCTTTTTCAGTGTCTTTGTGATCCAATCAAATGAAGGGAGATTGAAATCACCTCCAATGATGACAGTAGCATTTGTAGCTATGACACGTCAGACAGATGTTATAAACTTTGTGAGGCTGATCAGGTCACTGGTTTTGGGCCTATAGTAGGCAACAAAAAGAAGCTGCCTTCTTCCTTTTAACTTGATCCTCACCCAGATCAGTTCACACACCCATCCACTGATAGTTCCTCCATTTCCTGGCATGTTAAATGATTCACCACGGCTATCAGTACTCCCTCGCCAAGCCGGTCCCTGTCATGCCTGAATGTGATGAAGTGAGGAGGGAAAAGCTCACTAGAGCGGATATCGGAGTCAAACCATGTCTCGGTGCCAAAGATAATACCAGGCTTCGTGCTGTCAATTAAATTCTGTAGTTCTGCCTTTTTGCCCCGGCTGGTTTGGAAAGTGATATTTAAAAGTCTTAGAGGTCGGTTGAACTGCTTATTTTGTCTGTTAACTCGTGAGGGTGTAGACGAGTGAATGGGTTTAAAGTTTGTTGATGTAAGTGAGGTTTCTGTGGGACTTAGTAGGGAAGAAAAGTCTCCTCCATGACTAGCACTTGCTGCTGCTGCATCTAGACCAAACAGGTCAAAAGCACAACTGTAGTTTGCATTGTCACACACACCACACATTTCCATACTACATCACTTCCACCCAGTCTTCCATACTCCTCAGAGCCAGATGGCATACTTTGGCACGCAAGGTGGAACCACTGGCCACAAGTGTTGCATTCAACCGCACGTTCCGACTATGAGACTGTGCGGTCACATGTGCCACAGGGATACTTGGACTCTTCTGAGGCTAGGTCTTTCTTTGAGGGCGTTTCCTGGGTGGAGATACTGCAGGTTTTCTGCATACGCGTGAGCATTGTGGGTGAGAGACACAGTGAAGCTCAGGGATAGCAGTCCCAAGACTGGCAAAAATGAACGTGCCTTGTGGAAAAGTCAGTTTGGCCTGTGAAGGTTTTTCACGTGTCATTTGTGTGTTGTCTTGATGATCTGGATGTAGATGAGGGTCCTCATGCTTAAAAAAATGGTTTCTACTCACAGTTTCACATGGTAGGTCACTGAAGTCAGTAGTAACTCCGTAGGACGTCAGCAGTAGACATCGGGCACCGCCATCTTGGATTGTGAGTTTGGCTTACTGGGACGGTTGAAGAGACCAAAAGTAGGACTTTGGTAAGTTTGGAGTTTCACTGGTAGCGTTTCTGTTGTCCAAGGAGTGCTACGAGGTGGGAAGGGGGAAGGGGGGGTGTGGAGAAACTGCTGTAGGAACTGGAAAATGGGTTGTCGAGTCGGAGAGGATCAAGACAGAGTTCCTTCCTCTAGGCATGCGCAACCCACCCCCCCCACCCCCCAAAACTGTCTTACTATCTGGAGCCAGTCTCTCAGTAATGTTCAGTTCAGTTCACTTGGGACTTTAGATAGCCTCACAGCTTTTAGTGTCCCAAACATCTTATATTTATATAATAAACAGTGGTTGCATTATGCATGCATATGCTTAGGATTTATTTTACTCAATTCTGTCAATCAAATTGAAATTTTAACATATTTAACTTTGCATTAGTATCCAGAAGGTTTTTAAAAGTATTCAAATCTTTTGCTTTTTTAATGTATGCAGATAGTTTGTTCCAGTATGGTGCCACTCTGTTACTAAAGGAAAATTTTCTATTAGTGCGACAGTATTTAATTTGGATTTTGTTATCAGAATTTCTTGTAATTTGATGAGAAGTTAGTTGAAAAAATCTGTTAAGATTTGCACTGTTAAGTAGCTTAAATAGCTTGTAAGTCTCAATCAAGTCTCCCCTTATTCGTTGGAACTTTAATGATGGTAGGTTTAATCTTCGCAGTCTATCTGCATAGCTTAAGTTACATGTTTAAACTCTTTAATTAACAAGGTGGCTCTTTTTTGCACTCTCTCAATACTCACTGATTGCCTTTTAAGTAAGGGCACCATATAACATTTCCATACCCAGGTGGAGTCTAACTAATGAGCAGCTGCATTCAGCATCAATGGCCAGCAGCAGAAGCTACATCTTCAAAGGAATCCTGGCTCTTGCGGTCACCTTCCTCCTGTTGCAGTTTATTGGTTTCAAGGTGATACGTGTGTTAATTGATCACGTTTTACATCGTGTACTGTGAGATTTAAATAATACCTTGCCCCATCCCTTTTCCTCTTCCTATTATTTGACTGGGAGGTATGAAATTGAAATCTAATCACTTTACAACTAATGCAAACAGCCAGTGTGGGTACCCTTGTTCACATATTGTTAAATTGATCCTCATCTTGTGTTCACAATACGTGTAAACCACATGTATAGTGTGAGCTGGTGTGTGTATGTGTGTGTGTGTGTGTGTGTGTGTGTGTGTGTGTGTGTGTGTGTGTATCACTTTAAACAGATTGGAAACAGCCAGTGGGGATACCCTTGTTCATGTTTTGTTATAATTTATCCTCATCATGTGTTCACTATACATGTAAACCACATAGTGCGAGCTGGTGTACGTATGTATATATGCATGTATGTATGTATGTAAGTGTGTACGTGTGTGTGTGTGTGTGTGTGTGTGTGTGTGTGTGTGTGTGTGTGTGTGTGTGTGTGTGTGTGTGTGTGTGTGTGTGTGTGTATATGTATATATATATATATATATATATATATATATATATATATATATATATATATATATATATATATATATATATATATATATATATATATATATATATATATATATATATGTAGTATGTAATGTGTGTGTGTGTGTGTGTGTGTGTGTGTGTGTGTGTGTGTGTGTGTGTGTGTGTGTGCATGCATGCAGTTTTCAAAATAGAATGATTCATTTGTGTATGAGCCATTCTGATAACGACCACACAATTGATGGCATCATTTTGATAAAGTGATAGTGTAGACTGTTGACACTTGGATTGTGCCTAGTTCAGTAGCCCATCACCCTGTCCTGCACCTCAAACCTCAAACTAGCAAGTTGCGTTGCTGGTATTAGTGGTGATGAGTCTAGCTGCCATGAAGCTGTCTCAGAACTACCACCCATAAACTTTCAGTTGATTTTAACGTGGTGACAGCCCTGATGTGGCCCTTTGCAGTCTGCTGGGCTATAAGCAACATTATCTTATCTTATCTTACCACACATAATGAATTGAAAGGATGAGCAGCCTTCAGGATGGTCTTTGCTTGAAAATCCATGTGGATGCTGAAATGCTTTAAATAAAAATCCAATTGATTAGACATACTTTAAAGATTGCTTAAAGCTTCCCAGTGAGCTAATGCTACAGGCTGGACAAAAGATATCAACAATGCCAGAAAACTGTAAGAGAAAGAGTAGAGGGGGGGGGGGGGGGGGGGGGGGGGGTGGGTAAGGGGGGCACACCTCTTCACTCCTCCATCCAGTTGTCCTCCCTGCACTTGGAAAAAAAATCTGGAACTTACATTCCAAGTATCAGTCTGAGCAAATCTGCATCTGAGCATCGAGTGGTATTTCACCCTGGGTTTGTTTTGTTTTTTTTTTGTTTGTTTGTTTGTTTTTTGTCCAGCCAGGACCAGGACCACTTATTCTTACTGCTTTTTGTGATCTTGTAACGCTAAGCCAAAGCATGATATTTTCTGTCTTTTAAGCAAAATGTTTGCTGCTTTCTCTTGTGAATATACTTGCACGAGGTATCATGATATCAAGATTGTCTGTTAAAGTACAAAAAATGAAAATGTGTACTGGAACTCCATGTATTCACTTTTTTTCTGTTTCTTTTTTTTTTTTTTTTTTTTTTCTTTCAAGCTAATTTTCCTAGTATCTGTTTTGCACTTGTTTGA
Organism: Conus betulinus; assembly: GCA_016801955.1. Taxonomy (NCBI): domain Eukaryota; kingdom Metazoa; phylum Mollusca; class Gastropoda; order Neogastropoda; family Conidae; genus Conus; species Conus betulinus. The sequence goes on from JADBJO010000450.1 coordinate 573,986, forward strand.
AATCTTTTAAGACAAAGACTGCCAAATCCAAATCAAATCAAGGCTAAAATACTGGTGATAGGAAAGCAGCACATACTGTGACATAGAACATGGTGATATGGATTGAGGAAACATGGATACAAATGAGTTTGGGATTTAGAGCTTGCTGAACATTACGACTGTAGTCTGGAAGTCATTACTGAGTGACACTCTGCTGTTATGAGTTACCTCAGAATTTGTCTTGAATGAGTTAAAACTAGTATGGCAAACTTGATGAAAGCAAATGGCTCAAGTAAAACTGGCAGCCAGGTCATAGCAATCAGTAATGAAACTTCATGTGGTACTGGTCATAGCAGTCAGTAAACCATATGGTACAATCACAGTTGTCCACCTTCCCAGTCCCATTGCTGACATCTGGTCAAACAAAAGCTATATTGTGTACACAGCACTATTGGTTGATCATTTTGTTGTTATTTATTTCTTTAAACGGGTGAAGTATAAGTTATCAGTTGCAAATGTGAATCATCTATCTTCCCCACACCCCCTCCCCCCGCATCCTCCTCCTCCATCCAGCGCTTCATCCATTTTGGTCATTTTCCTCCTTCCCTGCTCATTCTGTTTAGATTCTGTAGTATAACACATGAATGTATGCACCAGTGTACATGCACACACATGCACACACACACAGACACGACACAGAAACACACGCTCACACACACACACACACACACACACACACACACACACACACACACACACACACACACACACACACACACACATTAATGCCAAATCCAAATCAAATCAAGGCTAAAATACTGGTGATAGGAAAGCAGCACATACTGTGACATAGAACATGGTGATATGGATTGAGGAAACATGGATACAAATGAGTTTGGGATTTAGAGCTTGCTGAACATTACGACTGTAGTCTGGAAGTCATTACTGAGTGACACTCTGCTGTTATGAGTTACCTCAGAATTTGTCTTGAATGAGTTAAAACTAGTATGGCAAACTTGATGAAAGCAAATGCTCT
>JADBJO010000450.1:580000-607500 GCA_016801955.1 Conus betulinus
AGAACACGGTTCTTTACTGATTTGAAACATGATTACCAGCCCACAGTCACTGGGCAATCAAAAAAATTTTTTTTTCTGTACTGAATATGATCTTGCAAGACTCAAACAAAATTTTGATTGTATGAAACATGATATTTGGACCCCTTGTGAGAGATGGTCTGAACTGGAACAGTTGTTGGTTGTTATATTCTTAAAACACAACAAACAAAAAAAAAACAAAAAGAAAGTTCATGATGCCTTCAAGGTCATGGCAGAAAGCTACCACTGTTTTTTAGCTCAGAAACCTGATGGTTGAAATGAGACATGTAAGTTTTGTTCAAACAACTCAAAATTATAACAGTTTACATAAGAGCTATTCATTTATGAAATGGAACTTTTTTTTTTTTTTTTTTTTTAACCAAGTTTAAACAATCATAATTGTGCACTTCATCTGTGCTGCTGCTGATCACATTCGTATTTGTCAAGGGAGGTTACAACCTTTATATCATATCACCATTAGTCACATCCCACAACAAATTCCGGACTGCAGCTTATGTTTGAGTTGTCCTCATGACAAACAAATGCTGCTCTCCAGAATTTGCTATGACAGGTGGGCATAGATGCAATGTCATGTAAAGTTGACAATTTCCTTCTAATGATATCTGTTGATAAAGCCATTTATGGATGTTCAATTTTGCTTAGGACCCTAGCAACTGATGTGGATGAGTGATGGGGAATGTGAGAGGATTGTGTAGACAGTCATATTTGCATTGGTGTCTGGTTGGTCCAGTGCATAAAATATTGTGCTCTTGAACCAGAGATCCTGGATTCAATCCCTGCATGAGAAAGACGGGTCAGAGTTCATTTCTGTTTAAAGCTGAGATCTGCTCGGACCCCGGCCCACTTCAGCTCCTTCAGATGAGACTCTAATCAGAAGTCCTGTGTGTGATCATGCATATGTGGGAGAGAATATGAAAGCTCATTCTGTTCTTTGCAGAAGAGTAAGGCTGTCATGTGTTAGTTGGGTGAAAGAGACAAAAACAAGAGAGAAAAAGACACCTCAAACTCACATGTTCACTGCATGACTAGTACCATAGTGTCATGTCTACATATTATTGCCAAAGGTAGAATGTAGCTCTCCTAACAGTGGATAGAAAAAGGTGACATACGCAGCAATCTCATGATGTGCCGCCAGGTTATAACCAAGGAATAGAGAAGAAGCAAGAAGTTGCTTGTGCACAACTTTTCACTAAAGTGTGCCAGCCTTGTAAGTGTAAGATTGCAAATTTCAGGTTGGGTCATAATATCTGTGCTTCTCATCATACATACATAGATCCATACATTTTTAATATGATTTATCAACTCACTATTCTGATTGTACTTGGTTGTAGCTGTTGCCCTGACCTTTGATTCTGTATACTGGCAGGGTATGGTGAAGAGGTTCACAGACATCTGCCATAGCGTGCACCTCCCTGTCTTCGTGATGGAGCCCTCTCTCCTTCGGGCTCTAAGGGGTGGAGAGTCAACGCTTGAGTTGTGGGATCTCGGGAAATACTCATTGATAACATTTGGTGTAATCGAGCCTCGTGCTAAAGATCTGGTAAGAGGATTTGCTTTGATTCTTAAGTGTTTAAACTCTTTTGCTGCTTATACTGAAGGATCTAGTGTTTCCTCATATAATGTTTGTGTGGCTGCATAATGATTGCTTACATAGCATATTGAGCAGTTTACTATTTTTCTTTCAAATTTCTGTAATAGTTTAATAATCAGCATTTTCTATTTAATAAATTCATTTCTAAAAAATAAACCCTTCAAGTCCAACCCTCCACAATTTTTTTAACCTCCCTAATTAAGAAATTATTCCCCCCATCCCAAATTTTTTACTCTCCCTAATGTAGAAATTATTTTCCATATCCTGAATTAGGTGAAAACAACAAGAATTTCAAAAGTTTGTTTCAAAATGTGGGACTTGGGGAGTCATTTTTAAATGGGGATGATAAGATATTGCAGAACAAAGCCCAAATGATGTTATGTGTGTGCTGGCAAATATATGTACAGAATATGCTAGAAGATGCATTGTTCTTTTGAACCTACTTTTGTCAACTGAAACAAGGTAGGTAGATAATGATATGCTTTCAGCGGAACTGCCCCCTCTTCACTTGATTCTACCCTCCATTCCCTGGCACCTTAATTTTGACTGCAGAAGGTTGCATCTATGCCTAAAATTAGTTTTAAATTACAAACAGAATGGTTTGATGAATTGGTGTGCACTCAACACTGTGTCACTCAGCCTTGGGCATCTTGTTGTGAATGGAGCATAATGCTGTCACCCTTATTTAGGGCGTGTAAGGAAAAAAGCTTATGTTATTAGCTTTTGATCAAGTCATTGGGGGGTGCACTGGTGATTTCTTGTGTTTTATTGATCTAAGCTATACATGAAGGCCTGGACTGCAAGTTGGATTAAATCTCAGGCCAAGTGTCAGCTGGATCGGATCTTGTCCTTGAACCATCTCTTTCTAACTTGCTCCCTAATAATTTTTTTCTCTGATTTATGTGTGTAGTTGTAACCCTTGGTTATTGTTGTGGCCCCATGACTTTGCACACATATGGTGTGGTCTATATTGATTAAACAGAATATACAGTGACACCTTCTTCATGAAAATAGATCAGCACTGAAATATGTTCACTTACACTTTGACGACAGTAGATCTCTGCTGAAAATTCCAGACATGAAAACTTCAAACAGCTTTTCTGCACAATGGAAAATTTAAAAAAAACCAACGATCAAGTCATGCAGCAGCTCAATGTGTCAGGATGAAAAGCCTGGCCCTGCAGTGTAAGACACTGTATGGTGGCCTGGTGTTGGGGATGTAATAGTGCGATTTGTCATGTCTGCATTTGTCCTACACGAGCAGATGTCTCAGAGGCAGACAGAAAAGAGGTCTTGGGCGATGTGAAGTGACTACTTACATCACCTCTAGCTTGTTGTGCAAGACTGAAGGTAGAGAGTTCTAGAGATCACAGACTGTCTAGTCGTCTTCCTCTCCATGTCCGTGTTTGTGGTTTATGTCAAAATTATTGTACTGATGAGTTCATGGGATCTGTCATGATGAATCTGATGATGCCATTGAGGGGGGGGGGGGGGGGGAGGTGTCACTCACTCACCCATTATCTGCAGTAAAAACATGATTATCATCAGTAACAAGCTTAGTGGATGGTGTCCTGTCAGAACAGGCACCACTCGGTTTTACCAGAGTGACTCTACAGCACTTCAGTACCTCCTCTGGTGGCATGCTTGATGAAGACCTGACAGTGATTGCTGTTGGTGTATTGTTGGTGCTGCGATGAGATGATTCTAATTGTGGCTACCTGTATGGTGACATAGGCTCATAAGAGTAGCTGAGTGATAATACTGAGGAAGCACAGAAGATGAGAGAAAGAAAAAAGAAGTTCCAAGTTGCCTGCATCACCGAGGTTTTTTTTATTCTTGCAAACCGCAGATAGGAAGTGTGGAACAAGCTGGTTGTAAACAGATTTTATTCACAGCAGCTTTAGTTTAATCTTTCTAATATTTGCACTCCAAAATTTTTGTCAGCTGGTCTGTTGCTGGGTGCATGTTTGCATATGTTTCATAACAAACAAACAGTAGTGGTTCAACGAAATGTCTATTGCTGAACAGTAGTTATTCAGATCTAAGACTCAATGACAGTTTTTCGACATTTTGGTTTGCATGATTGGGTGGTTGATGTTGTTTTGCTTGCTTGTTTGTTTGAAGTAATTTGAAATTTAAAAATCAAGTAGTAATGGCTTCCTCAGCACAGCCTGATTTTATCCAGCTTAAGGATGTCAGTAGTCCTCTCCATCTCTCTCTCTCTCTTTTTTCTGTCTCATCTTATGTGTCACTGCAGTGGCTTTACCCTCCTGCCAGTCGTTCTGGCTCCATGCCCACATCTTGACTTGTTCTGTCACAACCTGGGCAATGGCAGTCCCCAGGGAGAGTCAGTGTTAAGTCACCATGAGGCAACCTGCTGGAGGTGACACTGCACTGCTGCCAAATCGCTTGGGTGGTGTTCAGTGGTGCCTGTTCTGACTTATCAGAGGCAGGACGCCACCTACTACTACCCCCCCCCCCCTCCCCCCCCCCCCCCTCCCCCCCCCCCCCCCCCCCCCCCCCCCCCCCCCCCCCCCCACTCCCCCCCCCCCCCCCCGAGGGTTTGGTTTGGTTAGTTGCTGAGCTGGCAAGAGTGAACGTTTCCTTCCAGAAGTCACCACATCCATCCACAACAGTCCCTATGAACATGCTGATTCTAGCAACCTCAGCACAAAGTCACCAAGAGGATAGATGTAGAGAGGAAATCGAAACTAAGGTCCCCCATGAGAGCAGTGCATGAAGGGCTACAGAATTTTGGACATTTTCAATGCTGAGCAGTGAAGATAAAGATGATGCTATAGAGTTCCATTCTGGTCTGAGATTGCATAACAGGCTGTACTCTACGCTTACTTTTGTAATGTATTCCAAGATTAACCAGGCCCAGGAGATACAGACACCTGCAGTGTTGATCTGGAAATTCGAACAACACTGAGATGTACCATTAAATAGATGGAACTTGAATGCGTTGTTCCAGTTGAGTCCATAGCAAACTTATCTTAGGATTGGAGCTGATCATGGGCTGAAAAATTCCTATGTAAATAAATGGTTCTGATGGGCATCAAACCCATAATCCAGTCAGGAATCCACGATGCTAACCACTGTGCCACAGCAGCTGGTTTGTTACTTTGCGTGTTGTCCTTATTTTCATAACAGGACTTTCTCTGAATGTGATGGAAGCCCTGGTCTTTAAATGAAACTGTGCATAAGATACAAAGTGCCCAATTGACATTGCCCACCTGCATTGATCTTAACCAGATGTATATCGCAGCTTCATACTGGTGCCTGTGTGAACTCTTTGCCTGTCATCAAAGTTGGCAGCAGCAGGATGTTCATGTTTGTGAGTAAATCATTTGTTGGTCACCAGCCAACTGATAGAAGTTGTGAAAGTGTGGCTTGTGATCTGTTGGGATGATTTCTTTCACTGTTCCGAAAATATCACTGGGTGGTGGTGTCACATTTTCCAGTATAAGATGCTGTCCACCATGAACCATTTTGTTCATCTCGGACTCAACAGTCCCGATCCCCGTGACCTTGCCAATGCCACCCGGGACTATCGTCTGCTTCCTTCTCACTATTTCCTGTGGCGGCCCCAGTCTGCCGCTCCAATGGTGCACCTAGTCATCTTCTACCGCAGGGGAGACTATCTGTGGCATGGCAAGGCACGGAGCACAACGGCCCTCAAGCCGCCGTTGAACTCAACGCTCCTGACTGTCGGCCACCACGAGGGTGCTCTTGAAAAGTGAGTGAAACTGTGGAATTGTTTTGTGTATGTGGAAATTTTGCAAGATCTTAAAGAGTCAATCGTTGATTCATGTCTCAGTAATTAAGTAGTTAAATCAATAAGCAAATATGTAAATACATAGATGAAAGTGTGTTTACATTTTTTTTTCTGTGAAAAATTGTACAAATTAGCACACACGAGTTAGAAAGTGTTTGACAAATGGTTGATGAATATGTGGTTGAAAGTGGGCTCATCATTTCATGCTAACAGTCAGGACTACTGAATAGCATTTCTGCTTGTAGCACCTTGTTTCAAAGTGAGGTGATTGCAGGCGGAAATGGAAACAAACTTAAAAAAAAAAAAAAAGGTTCCGCTTGATGAAAGGGACAAACAAATTACAAGACAAAACCAGACACATTTTGACCACTTTGGTCTTCTTCAGGCAAGATAAACAACATTCAGGACAATGAAAACTAATCAATGTCCATTTTGCACCCATTTTTGAGTGGTTACTCATTCTTCATTTTCATTGTCCAGAATGTTGTTCATCTTGCCTGAAGAAGACCAAAGAGGTTGAAACACATTGTGTTTTGTCTTGTAATTTGTTTGTCCAGCGGGATAGTATTTTTTTTTTCAATTTTGTTGTGCCTAGATAAAGAGAGCAGATTATTAGAGCTGTTCATCCAGTCCAGATTCATCCATCAGAAGTCTGATCAGTGGCCTCCTTATGACTTTATGTGGTAGCTGTGTACCTTTAGGACACAGAACAACTTCAGAACAAAGTATTCTAAAATTGTGACTCCATTCATTCCTGAGAAATTTCCTGTCCGCCGTCCACTGTTTGCCTGCCCAATAGTCACATTTTATTTAACATGGGAAAATTCAGCCATCTTATCTGCAGTGTTGGTCAAGTAAAACTCATTGTCGTCTTCAAAATTCTTGTAGTTATTTCAGCTTTAAATTCTTTTAACAAATGGATTGGGAGGATGGGGTTAGCGGAGTACAGGTTTTCCAAAGTGGATGCCTTACTTGACCATACCCCGTTTCTGAAAAATGAAAGGTTTGAAACAGATGTACAAACATTACTGAAAAAATGTCAGCAATAATGGCCAATTATCTATAAGCATTCTGAGCCTGTCAGTCAGGCATCTTGTTCCCTGGTTTTCATTAAAAAAAAAAAAAGAATTCAGTTTTTATGTATATTTATTTATCTTTGGACAAGCATCCAGATTGCACTCTCTCTCACCACACACACACAGGCACGCACGCACGCACGCACGCACGCACGCACGCACGCACGCATCCCGTTCTCACTCTGATCTCTTTCTTTCTTTCTCTCTCTCTCCCTCTCTCTCTCAGTGTCCCGCTCTCCATCTCTCAAAAACTATGGATACCAGTTCCTTCAGTGACAGGCTTATCTAATCATTGGATTGAGAGCTAACTTTTCTTTTCTGCATGTGATCTGTTTTCCTTCCGCTTTTGAAGAACAGGAGATTGGTTGTCTCCAAAGGTTCCCAGTCAAGGTCGAGAAAGTGCGGGACGTACAGCTGACCTTTCCACAGGACACGACAGTCTTCGTCTGGGACCTGCTCCATTCAAAGTTCATCGAGTGTGACTATGGCAGGGCCCAGCACTTCCTTATCAAATATGGCAAGAAAACGACAGGGGAGGCACCAAAGTTCCGACGCACGGCGCGGCAGCTGTTGTTGGTGGTGTCCCAGGTGTTGGACAGCATGGTGGTGCCATTTTTTTGGCTCAGCAGCGGGACTTGTCTAGGTAAGCGAGGCCTTCCTTCTTCTTTTTTTTTTTCTTTTTCCTGTGCCAAGGTTATGTTTTCATCAGCATGTGTTGGTTTGTTCATTGGTCAGCAAGACTACATAAACACTTATGGATTGGTAACAAGACCGCACAAACACTAATGAACTGGTAGCAAGATTACGCATACACTAATGAATTGGTAGCAAGACTACGCAAACACTAATGAATTGATAGTAAGACTATGCAGGCACTAATGAATTGGTAGCAAGACTACACAAACACTTATGGATTGGTAACAAGACTACACAAACACTAATGTACTGGTAGCAAGATTACCCAAACACAAATGAATTGGTAGCAAGACTATGTAAATATTAATGAATTGATAGCAAGACTACACAAATGCTAACGAACTGGTAGCAAGTCTATGCAAACGCTAACGAATTGGTAGCAAGTCTATGCAAACACTAATGAATTTGTAGCAAGACTATGCAAGACTAATGAATTGGTAGCAAGACTACACAAACACTAAATGAATGGTTGTTATGAAACTTAGATGAAAGATTCAACATGGTCCAAAAATGATTCCATTGAATTAAGGCTTGCATCCAGGTCAAAGGGGGATCCAGGATCTATTAGAGCGTGGCAGAGGTCTACGCTCTGCCTAAGATGTCCTTCTGCTTTGTTTTCCTTTTGCTTTAGGTATTCTTTGCCATCTCGGTGGCATCTTGATGAACTGCTTATCTGGGCCCTGCACACATATAGTCTTATCTTTGTGCACTCTATCACAGTTTTAACTGCAGCACGTCGATTTTGAGCTAAGCATGCCAGGTCCCCAACAGAGGAGATGTTGCACTGCAACAGAGTCCTTGTATTGGTGGTCTGTAGGGGTAGTTTTGATGTGCCATATACATATGATAAGATCAGTGTAATGAAGTTATAACATGTGAACTGGGGACTTGTCAGAAAAAAAGGAGAGGTTGAGGGTAATGCGAAGGGTTGGGGGTTGGGGTTGAGCTTGTCTGGTATGCTGTTAGGTGAGCATTATAACTTGGTATATATGTGTCTATTGCATGCCTACCTGTATATATGTGCCACAGGGTGGTACAGGCAGTGCGACATCATCCCCTATAGCAAAGATGTGGACATTGGCATCAAGATCACTGACTACAGGGAGGAGCTGGTGACAGGTCTGGAGAATGCTGGCCTGCAACTGGTACAGCAGTTTGGCAAGGTTTGAGACAGGACAGTGTTCCTTCTGTCCTCTTCCTATTGTCCCTGCTCATATTCCATCTTCTCTCCCCTCCCTGTTGCATCTCTCCCGCGCTGCTTTCTCTGTATGTTTTCACACACACAGCAATGCTGAGGTCGTCCTGTTGCTTCATTAACAATAGAAACCTTCATAGGGTCCAGTCAGTATCAGGTTATCATCAAGCAACTCACCAGAGGAGTCGCTGCTCTGCTGCCAAGTCACTTTGTGTTGATCAATCAATGGTACTAGCTGTAATCCAACATACGCGGCACATTAGTGTTCAAGTCCCCTAACTGATGGCACTAAATGTTTGGTCCGTGAGTCAGTGTGTGTGGGCGTCCTCATCAGGGTGAACAGAGGGGGGGGGGGGGGGGGGGGGGGGGGGGGTTACCACTGCATCCAGTGATAGTTTCCCTTGAACTGTCTGATGCTGACAAAATTGACACAAACTCAGCTCTGGTGTGGATATGCACGGGCAATATGGAACTGAGGTCAACATGAGAGTAGGGCATGAAGAGCCACCAAATATGACTTGTCTGTTTTTTGTTTTGAACTGTTTCGGTGTTGTAATAGAGTGTTATGGAATAGGGCCCATGTTGTCCTCCTTTCTCCTGGGACAGTTATTTCCATTTTCCACATCACCATGGGTGGGGTGTACATGCTGAATCTGTATGTAACAACTTTGCAAAAACAAAAGCACACCTATAAGTCCCATGAAATTATTGTGAAAAATACATACATCCAGCTATTTTCATAAATACATATGATTATGTACTGTATTAGTTTACTAGTGTGTGTAAAAAAATCGTTGCTGCATAAGTTGGTGCAAAAATGGTATTCCTATGTACTTTTTTGTGTGTGTTGTGTGTGTGTGTGTGTGTGTGTGTGTGTGTGTGTGTGTGTGTGTTCGGTTTGTGAGTGTGTACGTACGAGCATCTTAAAAAGTTTGATTTAGGCATCTGTCACTTGTCCAGAACAATGGTCATAAGAATTTAGTGATAAGATGAAATATAATCACCGAAAAATATGTCAGTGACAAATACACTCCAATTTTTTTTCAACTTCTTCCATTGTTATGGGAGAAATGCGTGTTTTTTTGTTTGTGTGCTGTTGTTTGTGTCTCTACTGAATATGATATGTAAAAGGGAAAAAAAAAAGGACACTTTCACAACTTTGTACACAAGTGCAATTCACCCAGCATCTGTTTGGGTATAATGAATAAAAGAATCCATCCACAACAACACTGATGAAACATTGTAATGGTTGTGGGGTTGTGTGTCTTTTCCAGGTCAGTGACAGTCTGGAGCTGTCCTTCATGTATGCCGACGTCAAACTGGACATCTTCTTCTTCTATGAAGAGAAGGACCACATCTGGAATGGAGGGACACAGGCTAGCACGGGCAAAGAGTTCAAGTGAGACTGAGTGGGATTTGGGGGGGGGGGGGGGGGGGGGGGGGCATTGGGCATAGGAGCATGCAGTGATCAGGAGGAAAGGGATCGAAGGGAAAGGAACGGGGGGGGGGGGGGGGGGGTATAAATATTGAATTAATGGGGGCTGTCCATTTGCGCTGATGCTCAAGCATGTGTGTGTTCAAATAATTGTGTCTTGTTTTTGTTTGCATTAGTAATATTATGTCTGTGCATGTGTACATGTATGCGAATGTGTTTGCTTGTACTCATGCATGTTTGTATGTGTGTATACTAACATGCTTGTTATATGCATATATATATTGATGCTGGATATTTTCTTTGGTGTTTCTAATCTTATGGCATTCCACGATAAATAGTAAGGATACGGTGGCAGGCACATGAACGGTGACATTTCTGTTTTTGTGTGTGTGTGTGCGCATGCACGCATGTTCATCACAATATTGCAGCAGACTGTCAGCTCAGTGATGACCTGTGTCAACATGTGTTGCAGGTACTCATTCCCCAAGTTCTCTCTGAGCTGGACCGAGTTCCTGGGCTTGAGGGTTCGAGTTCCTGACCCACCTCTCCCATACATTGAAGCCAACTACGGCAAAAAGTGGGAGATACCTGTGCGGGAGTGGGATTGGAAGAGGAGCCCGCCCAATGTGGTGGAGAACGGTGAGTGGTCTCCTGAGGAGCGAGAGGAGGTGATCCAGCTCTTTGAGTGGGATGAGACAGAAGACGATGACAAAGTGAAAGAGAAACACAAAGACAGATGAATTTGAAGCATGAAAGGCGACAGTTTCAAGAGAAGAAGAAGGAAGGTCTCAGGTGACAAGTGAAGGCGCTGTAAGAGAGATATATATATATATATATATAAAAAACCCATGAGGCTGCTTAAGAGCTAAAGTGAGTGTAAAAGAAGCTTTGTGATAGTTAATGTGGGGAGAAACCCTTGCTGATAGCTTCAGTGGAAAAGAAAAATCCTCTTTGATAACTACACAGAAGAAAAATTTATGAGAGGCATAGTGGAATGAAAAAACTCTTACAGATGCCAAAGGAAAACAAAACCTCGCTAATAACTACAAGAAAAAATGTCTTTTAGGGCTACAGAGAATAAAAAAAATTCTCTCAGAGCTCTTGCTTAAAAGAAGCTGTTTATAACTTGTGAAGAAGGGCTCCCTGAGAGATGCTTTGAAAAAAGCTCTTGGAGAGCTACAGCTACAATGTACAGTGAAAAAAAAAAAATGCTTTCTAAGAGCTACACTGGAAAAAGTCCTCTCAGACAGATTCAGTGGGGGAAGAAGAAGTGTCTGAGAGCAACAGTGACCAAAACAAATCTCGTAGAGCTGCAGCGAGAAAAAACAACAACTTGCAGTGAGTTTTATAGAAAAAAAAAAATCTCCGATAGGCACAGTGTCACCCTCCCCACAACCCAGCAGTCCTTACAACAGTGATCTGCCTATGTAAGAGTCATGTGTGTTTAAAATACATGTGCTAGGAAAATGTGTGTTTTGCACACATGTGTGTGTGCGGCATGCATGTATAAATGTGCGTGTGTTTCATTGTGTGTGTGTGGCATACGTGTGTGTGTGTGCATGTGTGCAATTTATTTTGGTGCAAAAATACACAGTTAGCATGTATTTTTCATACTGTGGTATATTTTGTACATACCAGGAAAAGAAAGTTATATAACTGCTTTGAATCCGTTGAGTGAAGACTGTTGTATTTATATATCATGTGAGCTGTGAATTGTCTGGATTTTTGTTTTGACTGCTTTTGTGAAAAAAGAGTGTGCCTACATTTTACTTTATATCTGGGCCCTCATAACAATGTAACTCACTAACTGCTTTTGTTGTAAAAAGTTGTGTTGTGTTTTTGGTGTCCTTACCCCCCCCCCCCCCCCCCCACCCCTACTTTCAGTGAGACGTGCTTGTGATTGTTTGGTGAGAGAAAGGCACATATGTATTTAGCAGGAATAACAACAATGGAAGTTAAGATTGTCTTGTTCCTATGGAAAGAGATGATGCTTTTTAAGCTTCCTTCTTGTTGATCAGATTTTTTAAATACATATCACTCTTTGTTTGTGTGGGTGCTGTGTTTGCATGTGATTGTTGGAGAGGGGTTGGGGGTGGTGAATGGATGTGAGTGCTGTGTGCTGTATTTGTTTGTATATTGATTGGTGGGTGGATGTAGTTGTTGTGGTCTGTGTTTGTTTGCATTTGACTGTACGTTTTTGTGTCGGTTGGTAAATGGATGTGGGGGTAGATTGTGATGATGTTGGTGTGTGTGTGTGTGCATGTGCGTGTGTGTATGTGCGTGTGTGTGTGTGTGTGTGTGTGTGTGTGTGTGTGTTTGGCATGAACAGCAGTGATGGAAATTGCCTTTGGTGTATATTCATAAAAGGAATTGTGCTGTTGTTAACGGTTTCAAGTTCCTTGTTGCAGATGAAGGTGGTGGTGGAGTTGCTATGGTTTTTGGTGGTTGTGGTGGCGTTACATTTTGTTTAATGCCTGCCACTCTGTTCATTCCATGTATCTTTCATGTGCATGTTGTTCATTTATGATTATTTATGGGGCTTAATTTTACATAAGCCCTAAGTGCTTACAAATAAAGAAAAAAACTAAAGAAAACATAAATGAAACCAATAAAAAGGTGAATATTGCAATATGTTCCATGCACCTACAAACAAGAGTGCATATTGACACACGCTCACATACACACACAAACACACACAATCCACCAGCTGCTGTGGCGAAGTGGTTAGTGTCGCGAACTCTGGCTGGGAGGTCATGGGTTCGAATCCCATCAGAATCATGTGGGTTTTTATGCCCCGACCGGCTCCTACCCAGAGTTGAGTTTGCTGCGGACTCAGTTGGGAAGACTGGGACCACACAGTCGAGTTTCATCCACTTAATGGATGTGTTTCTGAGAGTGTTGCTCAAATTCCTGACCAACACTGCAAGTGTCTGTATCTCCCAGGCCTGGTTGAGGACGGGATATATTATGAAAGGAAGCGTAGAATACAGCCATGTCATGTAGTCTCAGACCGAAATGGAAATCCATAGCATCATCTTAGTCATCAACATCCTCATTCTCATCAATCAGCATAAAAAAAAAATGTCTTAAATTCTGTGGCCCTTCATGCCCTGCTCTCATGGTGACCTCAGTTTCGATGTCCTGTCCACGTCTGTGGCCTTGGTTTGGTTCCGTCAGGGTCACTGGTATCGGCGGGTCCATGGGGGTTGTCGTTGGACGGATGTGGTGGCGCCCTCCGGAGGGAGAGCTCACTCGCGTCGCTTAGTTGGTGGTGTCCTGCGTATATTAGATCAGAACAGGCACCACTGATCACCACCGAAGTGACTTGGCAGCAGTGCAGTGTCTCCTCTGGTGGGTTGCCTCTTGACGACTTGACAGTGACTGCTCTCTGCAGATTGCTGGTGCTGGGTCTGTGGCGGGGCTGACCGGACTGTGGCTGTGGACGGGGTGTCACAACAACGCACACAACAGCATGCGCATGCACACATACACATATGCATGTGCACGCACACACAAACACACACAAGTCGCACAATTAATTTGATGGGGAAGAAAGAATGGCTATTGATAGGTAGGTGAACAGGGTTGTTTTAAAGGATGCTTTGAAGGAAGAGCAAGAGTTTGAATTATGATAAGATACTGGGAGTTTATCTTAAAAAAAAAAGGACCTTGAAAAGAAAAAGAGTGATCGCCATAGGGTTTTAGTTCGAAATCGAGGGATTTTGAGCAGAGTGTTGTGGGTAGAAGAATGTAACTGCCTAGAAGGAACATAGAGATAAAAGAGGTTAGAAAGGTAGGAAGCAGCTAAGCTGTTCAAAGATTTAAAACAGAGTAAGGACAGTTTGTAGTCTGTTCGTTTCTTGACCGGCAGCCAGTGAAGTGAAAGAAGTGAGGGAGTGACATGAGAAGATCTGGGTTGTCTAAGAATCAAATGAGCAGCACTGTTTTTACTTTCTGGCGATGATTGAGAAGATTCTGGGGACAGCCAGCTAGAAAAGAATTACAGTGATCAAGTCTTGATAGAATGAAGGCAGAAACATAGGTTTTTTTGTGGCATCAACAGAGAGAAGGTGTCAGTCAGAACCAATGCGGAGAAGCTCAAAGTAACAGACATGGCAGACTGTTGAAACATGTTGCTGGAAGGATGCTGCAGATGAAAGAAGTCTTTTGGGTGCAAAAAAGGTCATTTCAGTTTTTTGTCATTGTTGAGCTGAAGTTTGTTAACTGTCATCCAAGATTTTGTGTCAATGATATACGACTATGTGAGCTGGATTGCAGAAGGCAGCAGAGAGATATTGCGGGATATGTAAATTTGATTGCCATCTGAAAAGTAGTGGTGAAACAGGCTATGGTGGGCAACAATGTCGGAGATTAGGGGGTGTAGAGTAAGAAAAGGAGGGAGCCAAAGGATGGCTGGTTTTGTGTGTTTGTGTCGGAGAGGTGACTCATATATGTGTGTGTGTGCGAGCACGAGAGGGAGAGAGAGAGGGAGAGAAAGAAATCATGTGCCTACTGCAGCTTGACAATTATCTGGACTTGTTATGTTAGTATGCTGAACAATAAAATTAAAATTCAACATGACTTGCTGCATTTGTTTTTTGGTGTGAATATGAAATGTTACTTGTTTTGACATAATCCTATGCTTTCAGTTTATAAACATTTGTACACTGTCTTTTGACACAACTTTATGCATTTAAACTTGACTGTAGTTTGTGGTCCTGGCAGAGCTATTTTTCAATTGAAAATTCATTCACACACAAAAAAAATCAGTTTTCAGCCCTAAAAATTTAAATAAACATTAACTGCTGTTTGACAATCAAGTGTGCCCAAGTTCTTTTTTTTTTTTGTTTATAAGTAAATAAATGTAATATCTACTTTCAGCGTTCCCCATGAGTAAAGACATGGTTCTTACAGGCACACACATAGATGACATAAGATCTGATTTCTTGGTTTGTTTTTTGAAACCTTTTTGCATCACAATGCTTCATATTAGTCCATGTGTTCATGTGTCTGAATGAAAGTGTCTTAACGTACATGTCCTCCTGTTCTTCTTGTCTTCATATAGTGCAAGCGTGTGTGTGTGTGCGTGATGGAATGGGAAAAGAATGATGGGTATTGGTGTAGGTAGATTTGTGGTTTGGTCTGAAAAACATAGATTGATGTGTTGTAGGTGGCGAAAGAGTATGCAAGATCTGTCATTAGCTTCAGGCAACATCTGATGGTGGCAAGAGAAACGAGAAGGTTCAAAGCTGAAGAGTCATTTGTCGTAACAGAGATGTAACTGCAGTTTTTCCACAGTTTTGAGCTGTTAACCAAGCAGTTATTAGCCCAGCATCTGTGTCTGATACGGACCATGACGAGAAATGGACAGCAATGTAGCAATGAGGAAACAGGCAGGCAGCAATGCAAGAAGAGGGGAAACTCCCATTTTTAGTTCAGAAGTCTGTGTAATTGAATGTGAAATCCCACCCTTTTTTGTAATTTTAAAAAAACAAAACAAAAACAAAATGATGACTGACTGATCTTTGCTCAGTGAAACGGGTGGAAACAAACTTCGAACTAACCACTGAACAGAACGGCAGCCATAGCGTGATCACTGCTAAAAAAAACAACAAAGAAGAAAACATTTCAGCCACATGGGGCTTCAGATTGCCAGCACCCCTGTGTTTTTTTTCGCTTTTTTTTTTTTCTTTAATGGCGCATCACATATCATACTCGTGCGCCAGGCGTCGTTGCTGTCATGGGGGGGGGGGGGGGGGGGGGGGGGGGGGGGGGGGAGGGGGGTATGGGAGGTCCTTTTTTCCCCTCCTCATTCAATCATCTGGAACAGCTGACAAACAGTGCTGTCCGCGCCATAGTTAATTCGGAGACGTGAATTATCAGCGCTCGATTGATTTAGAAACCAAACCAGTGATAAAATTTCGTAACCGGGACTCGAGGACGAATTGAGAAATGTCCCATGCTTTTGCTACAAATGCCGGCTCCATTTTTGCCGTGTTCATTTGTGCACGTCCGAGTCCATGGTTACAGTGTACGCCCAAAGCGCTATATTTTCTCAGTTACACTCAAAGCTACATCTGGCATTCCTCAGGAGATCAGCCAGCACCAAAACATTCCCATCGCACTGTCCAACCCTTGACCCATACCATACCTGACTCTGAGGCATGTCATTGACGTTGAGGGTGAGTTTTACCTCCTATCGGCCTGAGGCCCTTAAGGACAAGAATACTACAGATGTAGGTCTGCATCATTAGTGGCAACTGCTGTCGCAGGCAGCAGTGGGTGAGTTGCTGTGGGGATCGTCGTGTTTCTCTCTCTCTCAGAGCTCGTGTCCCTCTTGAACGTTGGTTCCATTCTGGTTGTTGGTCGACCGATGATGGGCGTCGGTATATGTTGGCACCTTTCCCCAAACATCAGGCTGTCATCAGGACCACCGGGCGGCCTTCTTCATGCTCGGGTGGCGATGGTCCTATGCCGCGTGAGGCCGCCTCAAGGAGGGAGCAGGACAAAAGTCACTGGAGCGCTGCACGAGTCCCTAACATTTCGGCGGGTGCTTGCAGTCTGCGGCCAAGAGGGCAATTTTTCAGCCCAACCCCATAAGGAGTACCCCCATGTCTGCCACACCTCAGAACATGGTTATCCAGGCCATGGTGATCGCAGTCAGGCAGCGCTCCAAATCTCCAGGAGCCGTCCCCCGGCGACACAGGCTAGACCCGTCGTCACCCATATGGCTGGAAGGTTGACCGCACTGCTCAACACTGACCTCTCACATCAGTGTCCCTCAAAGGAGAGCTGCCACCTCTCCCTTGGCGTTCGCTGCTATGCCACACTCGCACCGAGGCAGGTCTCATGTCCGCTTTTTTTTTTAAGCGAGCACAATCCACATGACCTTTCATTTTCTTGTCGTCAGCTAGACTTTTAACAAAAAATCCTGGTGCCCTACTAAAGGCGTAGAAACACAAGGAGTCCACAAGTCATGCATCATTCTGCTATTTTTGCGGATATATGGCCATTAACTAATTTACTTACCCCAAATTCCAAGATAAAATAATCTTTTTCACATTATTTTTTCCCCACAGAACCAGGGCGATTTCTATCTGTTCAAAGTTTGTCACTACTTGGCCTTTGCTGTAACCCTGAACTCTGACCTGCACAAAGGCCTAAAGTGGGATGGTTCGACCAAACTTGCTTAAAATCATTCTTTGTCCTTTTTGTGGAAAAGAAAAAACTTGGTATGAAGCTACCATTCAAGCATTTCAGAGATACAATCATCAGCAAATAGCCCTCCTTGGGCTGATGGAACAGCTGCGGAATGAGCAAGGAACACACATTTCAAACAACAAATAAACACATTAAACGGAAGAGTAGAGGCATGGCTTTTCACAGTTTTGTAGCATTTTGCAACTCACAGTGGACGCACTATTAAGAAGACTGGATTTCTGTGTAGTTGAGTATTAAAACATTTTTGGTAGGAAGCTGCCCTCAAAGTAAGGGTCTCTATGTTATTGACATGCTTTTGCCAAAATTTCATGGATACAGCTGTGGTCCGAATCTGCAGGAAAAAAAAAGTCAACCATGACCAAAAAGTCTGTTCATGCTAGAATTATGAAAATATGATCTATTGTCTGCATGCCTTTTGAGAAATACAGTCGACTCCGCTTATAAGAACCTCGCTTACAAGAAACTCCGCTTATTAGAAAGCAAAAAAAAAAAAAAATTGTCCCTGTCGAGGTTGTTCTTTGTGATTACTTACAAAACCTCTTATATAAGAAACTCTGTTACAAGAAACCTCGTCTACAAGAAACACGATTTCTTGCTCCAGACACGATTTCCCTCCGATTTAAGAAACTTCTGCTCAGCTACAGGAAACTCACTTTTGAGTTCCTTGTAAAAGAGGTTCGACCATACAGGAAACTGAAAGTTAAAATTTTCCGGGAAATGGGCTTTTGTTCTAAGGCGAAACCAAACTAGCACCATGTCTTTGTCTCGTGTGGATAGTGGGTGCTGTCATTCTTTCCATTTTCATTTTCACAGCTTTTATAGAAATCTGAGTCAGTGACCACTCAGCAGCACTGTTTCTTGGCTACATTCGCAATGGCTGAAGGGAGAAAGCGGCAAGCAATCTCCTTAAAGAGAAAAAAATGAGATAATCAATGCTGTGGATGTCAATCCAAACAGAAAAAGAAAACTATTGCTAAGGAGTTTCAAGTTCCCGTGTCATCAGTATCCACATTTTGAGAGAGAAACAGAAGTACCTGGATCAATTTGCCTGTGGTGCAAAAGATGTGACCAGAAACGTGACAGACGGTCCAGTCATGAGGCTGTCGACACCGAGCTCTTGAAATGGTTTACTGAATCAAGGTAAGGCTAATCTCTCTCTCTCTCTCTCTCTCTCTCTCTCTGGAACTGTGGAAAGAATACACAACAAACATGATTTATTAATTATAATGTAAAACTAAAAACTAATGAGATGATACATGGGTGGGCATTTATGCGTATGCGTGTGTGTGCGCGCGCACGTGCGTGTGTGCGTGCGTGCATGTGTGTGTGTGTGTGTGTGTGTGTGTGTGTTTTGCACTATGCAGCATACATCAGCATGAGAATTCTCCTCGGATCTGCAAATTTCAGAGAAAACAAGCCGATCTTCCTGGGGAAAACAAACAAACAAACAAAAAACTGTTCCCTGTAAACAAAAGTCTGTTCGTCGACTGTCTGCCGCCTATCTCCCTTTCTAACCCCTTCCCCCGTCATCAGTTTCGTTGCAGGTGGCCGACCGCCTGCTCCCTCCCTCCCTTCCTCTGTAGTCAGTCAGCCATTGGCAGTCGACCCCCCCCCCCCCCCCCCCCCCCCCCAGTCATCAGTTATCCACCGGCGGTCAGGGGGTTTAACTCTCAGAAATTCCCATGGTTATGGTAGGCGGGTAGAATTTGCATAAGTCAGCAATTTCACTGAACAGTTTAACACACTAAACACAGTGAGCTGAGGGAATGCCTTCTCGCGTTAGTTCGCCAGCTGGTATTACGAGTGAGGAGCGGCGCCTGACGACTGCTCTCCTTCCGTTGCCATGGATATCCAGGATAAATAGATAATTAGCACTAACTACATCAGCTCAGAACTTTTGTTTCCAAGATGATAATAATTCTGCTTTTGAAAGTAGATCAACGATGAGTGTCTGTCGCTGAATGAACTGCATGAAATTGTGTTGGTAAGGATCTGAGCAAAAGTAAAATGTTCAAATAATTTGTTATGAATACTGTATTAAGGTACACAACCATAATATCAATCAATCAATCAATATTAATGTTTTATACATGAATGTGAATCGTGTCTTTTCTTGATCTTATTAACAAAAAATAAAACAAAAAAGTCTCAAACACACCTGTAAGCAGAAACAGGCAGGAACAAGTGTAGTATATCGATCTGCACGCATTCTCTCATCATCTTCAAATACAGTTAACTGATCAGTGATCTACATATGTGTGCATGTCGCAAAATGCCCCTATCAGCGGGCCTGTATTGAAAAGCAAAGCAGAAGAGTTGTCATCGTCTTTGGGGCTGGACGACTGGCAGTGCAGCGAGGGGTGGCTTCATCGTCTTCAAATCGATGAGTGGAGAAAGGGCAGCTGTTAACGAAGAATTCACAGACACATGGGTGGAGGATGTTCTTACCCCAACGCTGCAGAAGTATGAAGCAAAAGACGTTTTTAACCTCGATGAAACTGCTCTGTTTTGGAGACTTCTCCCCGACAAAACGTTTGCATTCAAGGGAGAAAAGTGTCACGGCGGGAAGAAATCAAAGGAAAGAATAACAGTGATGATTTGCTGCAATATGGACGGCTGCGAAAAACTACCTCTTTTAGCTGTCGGAAAGTTTATGAACCCACGATGTTTCCATGGAATGAAGAAGTTGTCCGTTGACTACAAGGCCAATTCCACAGCATGGATGACCAGTGACATTTTCCAGCAGTGGTTGCTCTCATTTGATAGAGAGATGCTACGACAAAATCGTGAAGTCCTCTTGGTGCTGGGATCATCACATAAAATTCCTCAGATGAAAGCAACGAAGGTCTGTTTCTTCCAGTGAATGCGACCTCCAAACTACAGCCGTGTGATGTCGGAGTTATACGCAGTCTGAAGGTACGGTACAGAAAGGCGATGGTCTTCAAGTTGCTAGCTCAGATCAGTGCTGGAGGAAACACGAAGGGCTATCAGTTCACCCTGCTTGAAGCAATTTCCACCCTGAAACAGTCCTGGGACAAAGTTTCTCCTTCCACAATCGCCAACAGCGTCCGCAATGCAGGCTTTTGCAAGACTGGTGGTGAAACAAATACAGGTCCAGACGACAGCTCGCAAGAACCTGGCCCCAAAGACCATGAAAAATAGGAGCCCCTTCTTACACGTCTCTTCGAAGAATGGAACATTTCTTCTTCTGACTACTATAGTGTGGATGATGGTGTTGTAACAATGGCATCAACAACTTGCCCAACTGTTCCAGCTTCTTCGACGTCAACCGCCACAGAAGCAGTCACCGGGGATGCATCAGATGGAGAGGACGACTGTGGAGAAGGCAAAACAAGAATTTCAAGCAAAGACGCTTTGGACTGTGTCCAGAAAATTGATGTGTATTGTTTGCAGTCAGGTTGTGATGATGCTGTTATGAAGTCGTTCCATGTATTCACTGACCTGCTGGAAAAGCATACGCAAGCGCTAAAACTCAGACACAAATCACCGACTTCTTCCAGGTTGGAACAAAGAGTGGAGAGAGTACGGCCAAAGATCAGGGCAAAGTAGACACAGACAGTGTGGACTGTGGAGAGAAGAAAGAGTGAAAAGAGATAAGGAGGGAAGGAAGAAGGGGTGAAAGCTGGAGGAAAAGAAGGGATGGAAGGAGAACATGATGAAGAGGAAGAAAGAAATGAAAGAAGGGGGGGGAAAGGAAGGAATGGTGGAGAGAAAGGAGGGAGGGAAGGTAGGAATGGATGGACGGAAGAAGAGTTGAAAGCAGAGGGAAAGGAAGGGATAGAAGGAAGGAAGAATGGCAGTTTGGGGGAAATGGAGGGGTGTACAAAGAGAAAGTAAAGGAGGAAGCTGGGATGGACGCAGAGAATGGAGGGAAGGAAGGAAAGGTGAAAGGAGGGGAAACAGAAGGGATGGCTGCAGGGAAAAGATTGGAGGAAAAGGAAATGAAACCAGAGAAAACGGAAAGATAGCAGAGATGGAAGGAAGGAAAACGGAGGAGATGGAGAGAGAGAAAGGAGGAGAGGAACGGGACGATGATATTCGATTTGTAGGGACAGAACCAGAACCTTTGCAAACCTTCAAACCGACGAATGCAGCTTGGCGTGTGCGGCAGCGTCAAAGACTTGGTCTTCCAGCTCTTCTAGATCTGCCGGAACGGAAAACAAAAAAAGAACTGGGAAAACCCATCGAAGTCAATGATATCATGGGAGATGGAAATTGTCTGTACAGAGCGCTCAGTTTTGAAGTGTGTGGCACGCAGGACTGCCATGAGCAGTTATGAGCTTTGATTGTTGATTTTATGTGCCAGAATCAACAGCCTTTTATTGCCTACGTTGGGCAAGATCTTGGACAGTACATCTCAGAAAACACTCTTCAAGACAGTTCTTGGGGGTCGGATGTGGAGATCTTTGCTGCAATGACACTGTTACAGACAACCATTGTTGTCTACACTGCCTGTTCTCCGATGTCTAGAAAGTGGTTGCCCCATCCACCACTTTTTCCTGTTCCTGGAACAGACGGTAGTGAGGAAAAAATCTTTTCCCAAAATTTGTGCCAACATTTTGAACGCGTTGTTTGTATTGCTTAGCATTCTCAAATAACTCAAAGGTTCTCCAGGTGTTGCAGTAATATGACGAAACTAGCAAGTCAATTATCAAAACTCTCAAAGAAGAGGGAAGTAGGCCTAGGACTCATAAATAAAATACTTCGCATGTACACCGTATATGCGCGTGTGTATATATGGATACTGAAACTAAGAATTTCTCAAATAAACTCTCAACATTTTGAATTTTCGCCGAAATCTATGATATGTTCTGACAGGAAATAAAGAAGACGCTCACGGCGTCACATAATCCCATTCTAATGTTACGTCTAGCAGCATACACTTCTTACAACAAGAATATTGTATGATGGAAGCGGAACAGTATATTGAATTAAAAAAAAAAAATGTTCCCTCTCTGTTACGCATTTTTTCTTGACAGGTGTGTTCTTTTCCTTTCCTTTCTCTCTTTCTTGCCATTTCCACAGTCATAAGAAATGCACTTTAAAAATTTTCTTATATCCGAGTCTTCGTTTATAAGAAACCTCTGATATAAGAAACCAAAAAAATTGTCCCCATGACTTTCTTATAAGCGAAGTGTACTGTAGTGACTATTGTTCAGTTTGTCTAACATGGATGAAGAAAGGTGTCAAAATTCCTAAGTCTGGACATAAAGATTTTTTTTTTTATAGACGCTTCACGCATTTTGATAAAAATGCCTTCCTTAATTATTTGCTTCACTCTGAATTAGATTACATTTATCAGATTAGGAACCCTGACGATGCTGTGAACTTTTGGATAAATACATTCAATTTAGTATAAGATAACATACACCCTTCGTAAGAAAAAGAGTGAAACATGTCATTAAATTCCCATGGTTAACAAAGGAGATAGACAATGAGAGATACAAAAGAGATCATATACTCAAGTCAAAGGATAAAGTGTCGTTCAGAAAACAAAGGAATAAAGTAAATTCCATGAAGAGAAAAGCAAAGAAACAATATTTCCAAAATTTAGTTTCGTCTTCTCAAAATTCACACTTAACTTGGAAAGCTATCAATCTCTTGACTAACAATAACTCAAGAATGCAAAATCCAGTAGAAGAAGCATTACGAGAAGATTTCAACTTTCATTTTGCAAATATAACTAAGGATGATAAAACAAAGTACAATGATCTATGTATGTTAGAAAACTGCTGTCGATGTAAAAAACATTTCCTCGTGTTTTGACATACCACCATTGTCATTACATGAAGTATTTGATTATTTAACACACTTAAAACAGTCAGGGACAAGGGATTTAGATGGAACTGATGGCAAGATGCTTAAAATCGCTTCATTGACTATTGCTGATACTCTCACTTACGTTTATAATTTGTGTATTGATAAAAGCCGCTTTCTCTTAAGATTTAAACAAGCGAAAGTTATGCCTTTATATAAGAAGGTGATCCCACCAATCTCTCAAACTACAGACCTATCTCAATATTATCCCTGTTGTCTGAACCACTCGAAAAACATGTTCAAACACACTTATGTTCTTATCTTAAATAATACGATCTGATCCAGAAAAAAATCAATCAGGTTTTCGAGAAAATCATTCTTGTCACACTGCTTTTGTACCATTTATGGATAGATGTCTTACGAATATTAACAATAATGACCTTACTGGAATTCTTTTTGTAGATTTTGCAATAACGTTTGACGTTATAAACCACTCCCTTCTAATAAAAAAGCTTATGTATTACAAAGTACCGAATGCAGCCTTAAAATTCTTTACCTCGTTTCTCACTGATCGTCAACAGCTTGTTGAAATTAAGTCCAAAAGGTCAATGTTACTCTCTTTAAAATTTGATGTCCCTAAGGGGTCAGTATTGGGGCCCCTACTCTTTTCTATTTATATACATGACTTACCATTGTTTATAGAATGTTGTTGTGAAATTGTTTGCTGATGATACCTCATTACAATCTCACACTAGTAACCCTACTGAACTGGTTAATAACCTGCAGTAAAATATCAACAAGCTAATTACATGGTCAGAAATGAATCATACGTCCCTCAATGCTAGTAAAACAAAATGCATATATGTCGCAACACGTCAAAAACAACAGAAAATGGCATCCTTATTTGCGCCATTACGTGCCAAAAGACAAAAGATTGAAGAGGTTACATCGCATAAAGTTTTAGGTGTTGTCATTGACAACGATTTATCTTGGTCTTACCACATTGCGGATCTTAGAAAACGTATTTCTAAGAGAATACATCAACTTTCAAAGACAAAAAAATTCTAAATCTTCCCTCCAGAAAGATTCTTTCATGCGCACATTCTTTTTCTTATCAATTGTGCATCCACGTTATGGGATAATGCCAGTGAAACTAATCTGAAACTAGTAAGTCGTCTGCATAAAAAAGGGCCATTAGATTAATTCAGCTGAAATCCAGTACCTTGACAAAGAGTGATTACAAAACTTTAAATATTCTTTCATTTAAAAAACAGACTCTACTTCAACAGATCCTTGTGCATGTACAATGTAATGAATGGATCAGCCCCGAAGATATCTTTGAAAGCTTTGTCTTCAATAGTTACAGACATACACATGAACCGTCTCTTCCCAGACCTCGATGTAATCTTTATAAATCAAGTTTTCTGTATTCTGGAGGGACCGCATGGAATAATTTACCTTCCTCCATAAAATCATCTCCCTGAAAAACCTTTGAAAAAAGGACTAAAAATGCATCTGATAGAAACTCTGCGCATCAATTGAAGTCATTTCCATCAATACGATCCCCTTATCCCCATCTCTCTCTCTCTCTCTCTCTCTCTCTCTCTCTCTCTCTCTCTCTCTCTCTCTCTCTCTCTCTCTCTCTCCGTGCTTGAACTTGAAATACATATGAGAGTATGGATTTGCATGATAGAAATTGTGTGCTTTTAAAAATGTTTTTTGAGCTTG
Organism: Conus betulinus; assembly: GCA_016801955.1. NCBI lineage: Eukaryota > Metazoa > Mollusca > Gastropoda > Neogastropoda > Conidae > Conus > Conus betulinus. Next base: position 604,538 of record JADBJO010000450.1, read on the forward strand.
ATATATGTTGAATTAGTTTCTTTCTTGTTTATGTGGGCAGGATGTAAAAAAGCTGGAAACCTTATTCTTTAACCATCAATAAAGATAATTTTAACTTGACTTGACTTGACTTGACTTGACTTCACACACACACACACACACACACGCACACGCACGCACGCACGCACGCACGCACACACACACACACACACACACACACGCACACACACACAACTCCCCCCCCCCCCCCCCCCTTTTTTTGTTTTTCCCTTCTTGATGACATAACATATTTGTTTTTCAATGATATTATTATCAGCATCATTATTAATATTATTATTGCTATCAATGTTATCATTATCATCATTACAATTTCAACTCGCAATTTCTTCTTCCCAACGCCGAATTTGACAAGATAAGTGATTGCTCGTTTAACATTTTCGTTGTCCTGAGTGTTGTTTATCTTGTCTGAAGGAGACCTAAAAGGTCGAAACGCGTCGTGTTTTGTCTTGTAATTCGTTTGTCCATGTCATCTGGCGGAATTAGTTCTAGTACCTTTTAAGATTTGTTTGGATTTCCGCCTGCAGTCACCTCCCTTTACAGCCATCGTTTTCGTCGTCATCTGTACGAATCTCCAATAATAACAGAGAAAGGAAAAGACCAACAGTAGCAGAAGGGAGGGTGGATGTAATCGCGGTGGGAAGGGAGATGCAGACTGGAGAGGGGGACTCGTAACTGACAAGCGTCTGGCGACATCAAGCGATATCTTCATTGATTATCTTAATTATCATTTTTCTTTTCTTCTTTGTGATGAACATTTTTAATGACAGACCATTTTTGAAACACACATACGTTTCAAACCAATTAGATATATATCATTAGATTTACAAAAGAAAACCACTATAACAACGACAAACGTATATAAACAAAACAATCAAAAATTCATGCACACAAAACAAAATGAGGATGGGTGGGGGAGAACACGGGGTTAAGGGCAGGGGACGGGGAGGGGCTTACTAACACACTCATGCAAAACAAATCAAATCAAACACATACAAATATTCAACCATTTTCAAAAACACGCAGTTGGACTAAATCTTGATGAATGTGATAAGATTACCTATGAAATATATACATTCTAATTTGAACTCTCAAATTCAAATTATTCGAGAACTGAATTGTACAGACGCCACTTTTGTTCAAACTGTATACAAGTTCCAGATATGATTACCAGGTGACGTTCTGAGTTATAGATATCCTTCAATAATGTAACAAAGGTTTGTAGATATGGTTGTGCATTGAGTAGTTTACATTCGTACGGATAAAATTTCGCAAATGAAATAATGAAGTAAAAAACAGTGTCTGTCTGTACACATTTTGCTTTGATATCATTTTTCTTAAAAGCCCAGCCACTTGAGTTTGTTGCTGCGCAAAATCAAAATTGAGATTGAACGTTTACAGCATATACCCCTTCAAACATAACTTGTGCCTGAACAGGACTTTTGAACATGTTATAATATCGTGGACGCACAAACACAATTAGCCGACGTTCTACTCAACAGTCTCTGCGTGAAGATAAGAAAGTCGATTCTAGGACAAGCGTAACAAGTGGTTTTATTCACAGAAAGAAATTCGCCGGTGTAACGAAAAATTTGAACTCCACGAATGGTTTAACTCCCAGCGAGTTTAACTGTTCACATGTAAATTTTAACTTCCCGGAAGTTAAACTAGAATATAAAAAAGATAACTCCCTCTGTGTTTCAGTTTGACTCCAGGGAAGTTATCCTGACATACCACCAGAATGAATCCCACCCACCACCCACCACCATCATCATCTTCATCATCATCATTGTCCCGAAATGTCATCATCATCGCCTTTGTCCCGAAATGTCATTATTTTGTAGAGTTGTAGAGTTAATACGGCATGTGTAGATATTAACTTCCCCCCACCACTTCATTAATTTTTGCATCATCATCACTCTATTTTACTATCTCTTTTTTTTATCACTTTGGGCAATACACACTTAAATATCAATCATTCACTGCACACTTCGATCTTCTTCTTTTCCTCGTTCGTCATCCCGTTAGGTGAGCAGCCCGGTGTCCTCGATGAAGGCTGCCGTCCGTCGCAGTTCCTCCAGGGTGCCGTGCAGCTTGGCTTCCACTGCTGTCGGTGTTGGCCCAGTACTTTCTCCTGGATGCTGCATACGTCGTACAGACTTGAAGGATGTGGTCAGTTGCCATTGGTCCCTCACACCACAAGGGCACTCTCCACTCTGTCTAATGCCAAATTTTGTGTGCATGTGGTGGAGCAGGCGATTGTGTCCAGTCTTCAGGCGGAAGATCTTGACCTGTTCCCGTCGTCCCAGCAAATGGTATGTGTCGTCTTCTGGGTTGTATTTGGGATGCAGGAGGCGGCCATTTTATTCCTTGCTGTGCCTTGATGATTGTCCTAATTTCATCGTATGACACTAGGTTGTTGGCCTGCTCCTTCTGTTCACCGTCTTTTGCCAGAAATGTCCGCTTTTTCGTTGCCTCTGATGCCATAGTGTGCTGGTACCCATTGTATCACCACTTTCTCCGCTCTGGCACTCAGGGCAACAAGGGCTGAAGTGAGATGGTTCTGTTCTTTGCAGCGGGAGTTCTTGAGGGTTTGGAGCACGGAGAGAGCGTCAGAGAACACCACCACCTGCCCTGTTGTTCTTGTGGAGTTCTGCAAGACTGTTGTGGTTGCCTCACAGAGGGCTTCTCGCTCAGCTCGGAAATTGGTGGAGTATTTTCCTGTTGAAATTGCTTTTTCTTCATCTCCGTTTTTGTATCAGAGGAAAATTCCAGCTCCACCATCCCTCGTTGCTTCTGTGGCGGAGTCTTCCTGGGGGTACTGGTTGCAGATATACTCCATGGCCAGGGCCTTCCTTTGGGTGTCTGACTGTATTCCTCTCTCTTCTCCACTCGGGAATGCTGGTGACGACTGTTGGGAACACCTG
>JADBJO010000450.1:610000-640000 GCA_016801955.1 Conus betulinus
AATGACAAAGCCACAATCAGCATTATTGTTTAATAAAGTCTTATCAGTATAGACTTTTACGAAGTGACGATAACAATCATTGAGATGCGATTTTGCTTCACAAGCTAGAATATTAATGTTATCAGTTTTTAGATATAGTAGTATAGTTATAATCAAAGTTTGGTTTGAAGAGCTCCCAGTTTGGTACGGGACTTACGGGAAAACGCAGAGCAAGCTTTTTATAATTGATATCTGAATCTGTCAACAAGTGAGAAGAATATGTTAGTATCGTTTTAGTGGCTTGAATGTTTTTAGCACGTTTAGGAAAATCTACACCAGACCTCATATACAGTTCCGTTTGGTTAGCACTTTGAATAGTTGAGCAGCGAAGAATGTACTTAGCGCAGGCTAGTTCACGATGGTCATCAAGAGGTAAGACACCAGCTTCATGGTATGTTCCTAAAGCTGAAGCATGAAATGGAACACCAAGAGCTAACTTGAATGCCTTGGAGTCTATACATTGAAGCTTTTTTTTTTTTTAATAAGTACTTAGGAGCACTAAAAAAAAGACCTCTTGTGCATATGACAATTTGGATCTAGCTAAAGCAGAAGGAAGATGTATTAAACTTTTTGTTTCCTGGCCCCTACTTTCTTTACTTATAACTTTGAGCAGATTAAGAGATTTTCTCGCTTGATTTATTATATGTTCCAAGTAAAAGTTCGCAATGGTGTCTTTCTCAGAAAGTACTTGGCCGATCTTTCTGAAAATTTGAAGGTATGTTCATTATGGGTCAAGGATGATGCCCAATGCTTTAGTTTGCTGTTATAACCGTTACTAACGGATGATGTCCGATGTTTTAGTTTACCGTTATAGCCGTTACTAAAGGCTATAACGGCCTGTAACAGTTTTTTCTTCTTTATGGAATATCTCAGAATTGGTTCTGAATTGCACTTTTCGGTAGTAAGCTGAACAATCGTGCTGTTTTGCTGACGTACCGTATTTTCGAGGGACACTATTTTTTTCGCATAATGTTTCAGTTAGTTTTTCTCAACTCACCGATTTCTTCTTTCACGTGACTCATGGCATTAGAAGTGAAGGAGTTGAGACTGAGAATTTCATTGGTGCTGTCCGTTCCAATGCCAGGAATATCAGCATTTGTCTGTTGAGCGGTTCGCTTCAGATTTGCAAATTCCTGAAGCGTCGACTTACTTGGTTTTGTCTTTCTTCCTTGACTTGCATTTCGTACTGGGCACGAAAGAAGACCTCCCTGGCTCCTAGTTTTGGTCATTTCTGAGAGAGAGCCTGCAGAAATGCTATAAGCTAGCAGTCCCGACGTTTAGCTTCTGATCGCTGTCGCCATCTTGTGTGTGCGTGTGTGTGTGTGTGTGTGTGTGTGTGTGTGTGTGTGTGTGTGTGTGTGTGTATGTGAGTCTGTGTGTGTGTGTGTGAGTGTGTGTGTGTATGTGTGTGTGTGTGTGTGTGTGTGTGTGTGTGTGTGTGTGTGTGTGCCTGTATGTGTGTGTGTGTGTGTTCGCGTGCGCGAGCGCGTGTGTGTATGCGTGTGTATGTATGTATGTGCGTGCGTGCGTGCGTGCGTGCGTGTGTGTGTGTGTGTGTGTGTGTGTGTGTGTGTGTGTGTGTGTGTGTGTGTGTGTGTGTGTGTGTGTGTGTGTGTGTGTTCTCTTTGATTCAACAAAATTTCGTGACAATTCTAGCGTTGTGAATTGACTAGTCAAAGTTCAGCAAAATTTTTTTTCTCTCAAGGAGATGAGGTAGGCTGAAGAATGGGGAAAGGTGTGTGGAGGATGGGTGGAAGGGCGGGGTAGGAAAGGAGATAATGGATCAAACTGCGTGTTTAATCAGACTAGGGTTTGATTACTATGAGGTTCCTGATAACTGACGTATATTATGATGCTGTCATGTACTCAAATCAACAGCTGTACTATCTTCATTTAAGATTTTCTGGAAATTATATTTCACTTCTCTCTCTCTCTCTCTCTCTCTCTCTCTCTCTCTCTCTCTCTCTCTCTCTCTCTCTCTCTCTCTCTGTGTCTGTCTGTCAGTACGCACGTGCGCATGTACACACTGCTGTAGGTACGGATTAGAGGGATTTGTGAGAGAAAGAGAAAAGGCAGTGTAGTTCTGCGGATCGGTGGTTTCCCCGTTCCCCACCCCGACCTCCAAAGCCCCCCCCCCCCCCCCCCCCCCCCCCCTGCCGTCCACACTCGTCTCACTCCAGGCCCTATTCGGAAACATGTCCAAAGATGCCTTAAAAGGGATGTTCTGAAACAATCACACACACACACACACACACACACACACACACGCACACACACGCGCGCGGCGCGCACGCATGGGCGCACACACGCACACGCACCCCGCACACACCACACAGAGCACAAGAGCACATCAAAAGCAAATACTGCGGATTAAGATATGGATTATACACGGTCTCCCACCCCATCTCTCCTCCCCTTCTCATCCCTTTCCCTCTAATTCAGGTTTTTGCTGAATTGACTCGATCTGCTCTATGATACTACATTCTACTGCATATACAGTGGTCGTCTTTTTGACTTATAGTATTGCCGTGTTGTTCTGTTGACGAAGGCAAAATATATTAGCAATAGGAACGATGCTATGTGTGTGGGTATTGTTTGGTTAATCACACACATCTTCCACATCGTCATTCAAGACTGAATTTCAGGTTGTGCAGATACTGATGACTGTACTGTCATCGCTTGTTCCCACCACTATGCTTGATATGGTCATTCAAGACCGAATGTTAGATTAATTGTGCAGAAACTGATGACGATATTGTAAGCATTTAATCCTACCACTATGTTTCATATTGTGACTCAAGACTGAATTTTTAAGGTTGATTGTAAATATTGATGACTAGATTGTCAGCATTTGACCGTACAACTATATTTGATATTGTCATCGAAGAGTGAAGTTTTAGGTCAATTGTACAGACAGTGATGACAATATCATCAGCATTTGACCCTACCACTATGTTTGATACTGTCATTCAATACTGAATTTTAGGTTGATTGTGCAAACAATGATGACTATATAAATTCGATCCTATCACCACTATGTTTGATACTGTCATTCAAGACTGAATTTCAGGTTAATTGTGCAGATACTGATGACTATACTATTTTAATAATGATGACTATATTAAATTTGATCTTACCACCACTACGAAATCGGAAACGAAACGAGGCAGGGAACAGCTAACAAGCGGGGTAGTCTTTGCTCCCATAAAGCACAAAGTAACTTTTATTCAAGACTGGCACAGCCTTTTAAACTTGAATAAAGTCAGACATATACAAAGACAAACAATCTAATAGTGCGGGAAAAACAAGCGCAGGCCAACAACTAAATTGTCTTCTTAGTAATGACTTGGCAGAACTTTGAACTTAAGGAAGGCAGGGGAAGCAGGAGGTTGAAAATGTAAAAACTGGGAACATGAAATTAAGAAAACTCTTCACTGGCCGCATAAGGAAACCATCGCAATCCCTTTTAAAAGCAGATATATTTGTATTGCCTGCTCCGAGGCCTTTGAAGATATAAAAACTGTGAACATGAAATTAAAAAAAATATGAAAACTCTTCACTGGCCGCACAAAGGGAACCATCGCAATCCCTTTTAAAAGCAGATTTATTTGTATTGCCTGCTCCGAGGCCTTTCGTCCGCTGGGTCGCATAAAACATCATCAGGGAGACAGGACTGACTGTATCTGCCTTTCGTCCGCTGCGTCGGAAACTCATCAGGGAGATACGGCTGGCTATATCTTCGCTTCGCCCTCCCGGCGTCAAATAGAGACACACCACAGTCCATAATACCGTGGTGTTCTCACCACCAAGGGTGCAAAAAGAATCCAATAGCACCCCCGAAGCAGCCAGCGAAGAGTAGTAAGGAAACCAAGCGAAAGTGTGGGGAGGAAAAATGTTGCTGAAAAACTACAGATATTATGCAAATAGTATAAAATGTAGGGGGCAATCTTTGAGCCTACGCTTGAGGATCCACCCAAGGATGCAAGGGAGATCAAAAGACAAACACAGAGACAGACAGAAACAAATACAAATAACCTCGATTTAATCAAAACGAAATCGGAAATGAAATGAGGCAGGGAACAGCAAACATAAACAGTAAACAAGTGGGGTAGTCTTTGCTCGTCTTTACTACGTTTGATACTGTCATTCAAGACTGAATTTCAGGTTAATTGTGCAGATACTGATGACTATACTATCATCACTTGAACCTGCCACACTCTCCTGCTGGGAGGGGTGGTGCTGCTGTTGTGTCTGCTGTGGTGGCTGTCCCACACGACGACCCCCGGGCCTCCCCCCCCAGGCCCTGGACCTGCCCTGCCCCTGCTGGGCCACCTGCACCTGATGCCCAAGGACCCACGGCCCCAGTTCTGGACGTGGAGACGTCAGTACGGGGACGTGTTCAGTCTGTACATGGGAGGGAAGCTGGTGGTGGTGGTGCTGGCCAGCTATTCAGCCATCCGTGAAGCCCTCGTCACCTTCGCTGACATCTTCACCGATCGACCGCATGACTCCTTTTTCAGTCAACTCACACAGAATAAAGGTGATATTTTTCTTCCATTTTGGACCTTATTTAATAGATAAGAAAAGGATCTATGCAGTCCCAATAGAATGCCTTTTACTTTGTGAAAGAAAGTAAAAATCTTTTGATAACATGTTTTCGTAAAATATACCGAGGACGAAAAAAAAAAACTAATAGAAAATACGCTGGGTAGTAGTAGTAGTAGTAGTAGTAGTAGTAGTAGAAGAAGCAAGCAGTAGTAGTAGTAGTGGTGGTGGTGGTGGTGGTGATGGTGGTGGCATTATTATTATTATTATTATTGATATTCCTGTTTCCTTTTTTGTCATGTTAGAATTGTTTGCGTATTCTGTGTATGACTGACAAATAGGCCAATGCTGTATTGAAATCTCCAGCGTACTGTCCTCTTTCAGCGCATTTGTAAGCTCTGTTTATTTGATTATTAAAAAGATGCTTGGGAAATATACGCTGGGAAAAAACAAACATAAAGACATTTTAAAATTGTTTTGCATGCTTTGAATTACACATTTTTAAACGAGAGAGAGAGAGAGAGAGAGAGAGAGAGAGAGAGAGAGAGAGAGAGAGAGAGAGAGACAGAGAGAGAGAGAGACAGAGACAGAGACAGAGAGAAAGGGAGAGACAGAGAGAAGAAGAAGAGAGACAGAGACAGAGAGATGTGGGGTGGGGTGGGGGGGGACGGTGAGAGGGGGAGGGGGGGGGGAGGGACTGGGATGAGGGAACCAGGGGGGGGTGGGGGTGGGGTTAGAGACATCATGAAAAAGATGATTAAGATGATAATGATTTTCCTTTGCACAACAAGGCATCTCAGGTTCATCTGGAGCTGAGTGGAAGGAACAGCGCAAGACCTCCCTGGAGATTCTCCGTCAGATGGGCATGGGCAAGAACGTGCTGGCTGAAAAAATCCAGGAGGAGATCACTCACTACATCCAGGGTATTAAAGACCACCAGGGGGCCCCACTCGATCTTGACAAAATGACAAAGGTCAGCGTCTCCAACAACATCTGTTCCATCATCTTTGGAAAGCGGTTTGACTACCAAGACCCTGAGTTCCTCCTCTACATAGAAAAGCAGGAGACCACCTCAAGCTGACGTCAGTTTGTGATAGTCTGGTTTCAAACAACTGGCTGCTTTTAGAAGGCAAGCAAGAGCAGTTTGTGTCTTATAATTAATGTGCATTTGATCAGCGGTTCACTGGTTAGACACAAGTTGTCGTTCTTTCAGTTAGTTCCAGCGAGTTTTGTAGCTGGCATTTTCCTGAACACGATTAGAGCCTGCTTTGCTGTGAGAGTAAAGCATCAGATTCTTGTTGCAAGATCTTGGGTTTGACTACCACTTTTAGACAGCCAGGTTGTTTTTTATCACCACCTTGCCTGGAGTCTTTCGTTCACTGGTTGCCATAATCTTTGCAGCTGAGCTCAGTCGCTACTGAATCGACCTTTCAATATTATGGAGCGGAGAAAGAGACAAAAAAAAAAAAAAAAAAAAAAAAAAAAGGACAAAAGACTTAAATTTGTCTGACTCATCCTGGCAGTATCGTATGCGCATCTGTCACTTTTTTTTTTACCCTGTCTTCTTCCGTGCAATTCCACGGACACTATTCCCGTGTCTTAATTTCGAAACCTCCAAAGACAGTCATGTCCGGCTTCTTCCTGCCGCTGCCTCAACACCAGCAGTTGAAATGGAGACATCAAGATCAGGTTGGAGCAAGCGAGGTGCTAAGAACGACTGTGCATTGTTGCTGACTCTCTACAGTGGTGTTCAGTTATTCTTGTCTTGATGCAACATACCAGTGACACCACCGCATTAAGGCCCGCACTGACTGCAGGTATTGTTTCAGACCTAGTATGACTGTACCATGTTAGGTGGGTATTCAAGGTATGACCAGCGAGTTGGGCTGATGCGTAGGTAAGATTTCTGCTAAGTTGTAGCCCCGAGACACTCTTCCTCAATAATCTCATCTTAGTCATGAATTCATTTATCCATCAGCGACACCTTGATGAAACTGAAACTGACTGTACGACTGCCTTCAGAGGATGCTGCCATGTCTACCCGAATAAACATCTGTCCCATGACCGTGTTGACACAGGGCACTTTGACACAAAGTTACCACTGAAACGGAAATGGTGAGGACATAAGAAATGAGATCATCATCACCAGAACAAGGGCATGGAGATTTTAGAAGTTGGGACTCACTTGAGATGTTCCACGAGGACTGATCAATGAGGGTCATGATGCCAAGACTTTGCGCCAGGGCTGTGCTCGACTTTTTGCCTTTCGTAACAATCCAGCATCAGCCAGGCCAAAGGCGAGGCTTGACAGTTCTAGCATTCTCATTTGGGCCCCTAACACATTCAGTGGATCTGGTCAGGAGCTGGTCGATGAGGCAAACTCTAACAAAACAAAACAAAACAAAAACAAAACAAAACCACACACACAAACGAACAAATTTCCTACAATTTTATATCTTCAAATCAGTCAAAGCTAGACCATACTACAGCTGTTGCTTGCGTAGGTAACACTGGGACAAATCATCCAAAAAAACAGTAAAAATTCAGGAGATATATATATATATATATATATATATATATATATATATATATAATCATAATGAATACTTATATAGCGCCTATTCTCGGCTAGAGACCAAGCTCTAAGCGCTTTACAATCCACGCTCGTTTACACAACTGGCTGCCTACCTGGGTATTGTCGACTGAAGAGATGCCAGCTGGCGCTTCATTCAGTCGTTTCCCCTGTCATCCAGTCCACATCATTCAGTATTGTTTCACTCAATTTCCTTACTTCCTTCTTTTTTTTCCACTTCTTACGCAGGAACCTCGGCTGCATGCTATGTGTAACGTGTCCTCCATACCAACCGCCAAATTGGCCTTCTCTTCCGAAAGTTGGTGTTGGGATTTTACGTGTGTGCAAGATGTTATGCGTGCGTTCACACACAGGGGAACCTCAGTTTATCTTCTCATTCGAAGGACTGCATGGGAAATGGGGTCAAAACCCTGTGGAATACTTCCACCAAAAAATCCCCCAGTACCGAAAACGGCCCAGCGGAGATTCGAACTCGCAACCCCAGGATCACCAAGCTTACGAGTCCGGCGCTCTACCAACTGAGCTATTCCGGCCCCTCAGTCGTAAAACACATAATATAGTCTTTTTGTTTTGAAAGAAAAGATAGCAGCAACATTTGTGTTAGGTAAAGAACATGTGATACCTAGAAGCATAAACTTTGATGCTGAATGAAAACGTAAATGCTAATATGATGAAACAGGGTCTAACCACCCTAAAGTTTGAACCAAATGTTGATTATTTGCTTAAAAACTCATTCACTAGTCCTCCAAATGTATTGCCTACTGACCAGACCCTGTCGCCGCTGCACGAATACTTCCACATTTCATCTTCAGTTTGTTTGCTTTTCTTCCTTTCTGTGTGATTTCTGGGATGCCACTGCAAATGAAAATGGAAAAGGGCCCAGGATCGATGGTAGCTCATTACAGGCAGGGACAGTCGGACTTTCCGAGACCAGTGAACATGCTGACAGAAAAAGCAGGGAGAGTGTCAGCAAGTGAAAAGTTTCTGCCACTACAAAACGAAGTTTTTCAACACAGGCGAAAGAAGTCACTTCAGTCACTAATCTGCAACGAGTCTGGCGAACATTTAGAGACTCGAGTATGTCGCATGAAACGGCAGATATGATTCGCTTGTCCTTTTTGAGCTCGTATTAGTTCTGCATATGCTGTTCTTCATTCGCTAGAGCTCGAGTTGTCTTACATGATAGCTTATGCCACATTCTTATCTGTATTTTCAAAGCTCCTCATAAAAATGTTTTTTTCCTTCTTTTATGTCTTCGTGTTTATTGTTTCTGAAAGAGATTAACATTTTTCATCTGATCTAAGATTTTTACGGAAGAAAGATTTTTTAACGAAGTTTCTGGTGCGTTTTTAGAAGGTGTACTTTGAAGAGATGCGTGAACGGTGTCTTTTTTGTGACTTGTGAGTTGATTTTAACGTGGTGACAGCCCTGATATGACCCTTTCCGGTTGGCTGGGCTATAACAGCGTTTCCTTACCTTACCTCTTGTTTATTGAAACTTCCCTTTTGTTCACCCGCTCATTGTGATATTTTTTTGTGTGTTACTGATGACGTTGCTTTTCTTGAGGGTCTGGAGAAAATCCGTTATCCTCTCGCTCCTTGCCATCTGTTTTGTTCTGATCTCACGCGCCATTTGTGGTTTTCTCTAGTGACAGTTCTAATTCTTGTGCTTTTTATCTCTTGCTGGTTTCAGATCTTGTTTTTTTTTCTTTTTTTTTTCTTCAACATTCTGCATGCAGAGCTCTCGACTGTTTAACTCTATTTTGATTTAACACCTTTATTATTACAGTATAGTATTTTTAAAAGCATTGTTTTCATCTGGATGAAGTAAATGAAAGACACTTTATAAATCAGTGTTCACTTTGGCAATGCAAAGCATCCTATTTATTTGAATATTCATTTCTATGGTCATCATATCTTTGTACACGTGCAGTTAATTTCAAGGATGTGTTGTGCTTCATGTTTTATTTCTCAATTGAAAATTCAACGCCTACTCTGTTTCTCTTCTGTGGGATCAAAATCTGTCCATATATTCTCTACAGCTTGGATTATCTCTTCAGTTGTCTGCTAAGTTAGATATGCCATCTTGTTTTCTGGTTCATCTTTTTGCTTAGGAATTTTGATATTTTCATAATGATACAAATCGACATCCTGCTCCAACACAAGTCTGAAGTAACCAATTAATCTTTTCATCCCTATATTTCTGTTTTATCATACATATGAAGAAAAGAAGATTCAGCTTAATTTGAACTACACGTATTTAATTAGCAGAAGAGCCTATTCTATAGAAGGGAAGGATATTTTGATACATGTTTGTTTGTTTGCCTTTCTTTATTTCTATGTTTTAAAGTCAGTATATGATTAAAAATATTGCTACTCCTGTTGGATTCACTGAAAGGTGGCTTTCTGTGGGAGCACAGCTGGGTTTGACAAACAAAACGCTGTCATGGAATAATGCAACGTCTTCCTATAAATGATTTATCAAGAAGCAAAATCAGTATATAGGTCATGAAAGAGAGATTTTTTGCCCTAGTCAGCCGAACCTGGTTTAGTATAATAAATTCAAATGTTCAGACTGTTTGCACAGGAACAGGCATTCTGAATTCCATACCTCAGCTGGGCTACATCCCTGGTGACCCGTTTGGAGCCAGGAAGCCATGGCCAATTCTGAACAACTCGACAGTTTTGTGAATAAACAAGTGGCTGAACATCACATAGAGGAGCCAGGAGTTGCAGGAAGACACCGACTTTGTCGACAGTTACCTCCGACAGATTGAGTGGCACAAGAGACGTGGGAATGTGAACACTTCTATTGATGGTTTGTTCGACAACTCTGTCTGTCTGTCTGTCTCTCTCTAGTTAGCTTTCTCTTGTCTGCCTTTCATCATCTTGTTCTTGTTCCTTTCCTTCATCTTCTCTCAAGTGTTTGCGCGACATCTCTCCCCCCCCCCCCCTCTCTCTCTTCTTCTTCTCTCACCCATGATAACCCTCCTCCCACTTGTAAGCCACCCAATTTGAATGTACTGGTCCGTGTTGAAACAGGGAAGGACTGGATCAAAATTGAAAGAAAGCTAGTGTCCAATTTTTGGCTGTTAGTGGGCTTCACATATTTTTGTAGCTTGTTGATATTCTCCATTTTACCATGGTGACCAGAACATCCGCCAACTGATCTAAACTGGGGGATGGGGAATGTGAGCAACATCAGAGATTTGCTCACACCTTTATTTCTTCTGATTCAGCAAAGAGACTTCCTCACTCTCGCCAATTTCCGATTTAGAACTGGTGTGTTGGTGACCGTCAGAATCATTCATCTGACTCTGAGCAGCGTTTGTCTCGGACGAAAATTCTACTTGGATACCCGGGCCATCACTTTCATCATTGGAAGAGTGATGATAGGTGTAAGGCATGTCGTTTTTTTGTTTGTTTTAGTTCTTATATATATATATATATATATATATATATATATATATATATATATTATTTGGTTGTTGTTGCTGTTCACGATGCTCTTTCATCAGAACACAGATTTCTCTTTCAACCAGAGAGGTCTTTAGAATTAGCACGTTTACGTTTTCTCCACGTAGCAAATCGCCACTGTTGGCAGTTATCGATTTTCAATACAGGCGGAGCTGCTAATCGAACTCCCTCATCGGCTCCTACACTTCGGGAAGCATAACAGTCTTGGTTTAGCTATCTATGTAATTATCTATTTATCTATTTAGTTTTGGTCAGTAAGAGTATTTTCTGAAGTTTAGTTTTTTCATCTGGCGCTTGAACCAGACTTAAACACCGGCTCCACTTCTGCCTGCCGTCAATGTTTTTTTTGCCTTATAACGACCAGTAATCTATATACTGCGAATATGAATTATGTTTCAGACTGAAATGTATTATAAACAGATATCACATGGTTTGTGACAACTTTTCGTGTTTGTCCTCTGACGCTCACTCATTTGCATCAACATACGGCAACAGGCCAGTGTGATATGGCAGAACAGCACACGCGTATCTCAAATGTACTGAATGTTTACAAGAAAGTAAAGGATACGCTTTATGTGTATCGCAGCACTGTAATTTTGCCCGATCATTGTCAGACAGGATTTACGATGTGTGCCCATATACGAAAGCCTAATCTGCTGTGAAAAAAAATACTTTGTAAGATATTCTCAGTAGTTGGTATGCGTAGAAAATAAAGTTGCTGCACTGAGAGCACAAACTTGGGAAAAGGATCAGTTAGTGAAGCAAATGGGCGGGTGTTGAGAAACTAAATGTACATTTTGTTGGCAGGAGAAGAACTAACAAAAACTGTCGGTGACTTATTCGTTGCGGGGACGGAGACGACCTCCACAGCCATACTATGGACCCTGCTGTTCTTTCTCCACCACCCCCACGTCCAGGACAAATGCTTCCAGGAAATCTCTGACGTCATTGGACCTCATCGCCCGCCCACTATGAGTGACAAGCTCAAACTACCATACCTAGACGCCACAGTCCAGGAAGTTTCTGCGGAAATCAGACATCGTTCCACTGTCCCTTATGCACGCTTGTGCACGTGACTGTACATTCCGTGGGTACGTCATCCCCAAAGGCGCCATGATCATCCCAGCTCTGACCTGTGCCTTGATGGATCCTGACATCTGGGGAGATCCTGACAACTTCCGTCCTGAGAGATTCATCAGCCCTGACGGAAAAGTGACACGATCAGAGGAGCTCATAGCCTTCAGTATGGGTATATATCAGTCAGCAGTCTCTCTGACTGTCAGCGTTTCTTTAAATTGCCATCTGTTTTAAAGTGACTAATCTTGTATTTCTTGTGTTCGCAAGATTCCCGTTGTTCACCTTTAATGAGCTGCACTTGTTTTCAGTCTCGATTCTTGTGTATGGCACAGAGAAGGAATAATGATGTGTAAAAAACGCGCGCGCGCGCGCGCGCGCGCGTGTGTGTTGTGTGTGTGTGTGTGTGTGTGTGTGTGTGTGTGTGTGTGTGTGTGTGTGTGTGTGTGTGTTTGACATTTCTGGAACTTCAAGACGATTTTAGCTTTAAACTTATCCCTAGGACAACTGATTACAAGTATATTAGAACGGCGATATGTTTCAGAGATCAGCTAACAAAATCCTGCTTATGTTTGCGCCCCTTTATTTCAATTTTGAATGTGCAACAGAATAAAAAGAATAATTTACATCACAACGTTTTCTATTTACAAATTATTGTAAATAGTGATTCAGTTCAGTGTTTCGGGTTACGGTCATTTTATGCTTAGCATTAAATGACATCAATTATCTCCCTTGAAAGGCTTCCGATCTCTGTACGGCTGACTTTCAAACGGTCTGTGCGGACGTCCTTTGAGCTGCTTTCGCCTTCTCTTTTTTTTTTTCTTCTTTCTTTCTTTTTTTTTTGTTCAGGTCTCTTTCACGTTTTGATTACTTTTTTCCTCTCCTAATTGGTTTCTATTTTTTCTCTGTATGCATATTAACCGTATATGTTACTTCAAATGTTTATAATCTGTCATCCGTTTATCCTTTGTTTAATTTCTGCTTTGATTTTGAGCAATGCCCCCAAAGGTCTTTGAGCGAGAATGTAGGAGATGAAGACAGATTGAATTCTGAGGCGATAATGAAACCACAAATCAACCTACCCAAGAAAGGGATTATTTTTTTTTTCAAACAAATTCCAGTATTTCTAACACTTCGTAAACATATAACTCGCTTTTATAGCGACACTTGATAATGATGCCACTGATGGCTGCTGCGCACACATTTCAGTGTCACAGTCAATTCTATCAGAAACGAGCAGTTAGCTATATATAGTGATTCATACTAAAATTCTTTACAATTAACATTAGCCCAAAGCAAGTATTAAAACATTAAGGAGTACAGGATATCTGGTATAACCAAAATGTTAAGCGCTCATATCTGCTGGAACACTTGTTACAAAAAAGAGCCCACTGGACTAATCATCAAGGAATAAACAAAAGAAACAAGACCTGGTAAGTTCTGGAAAATACACGTGCCATCAGGTCGCAGGCAGTCAGGATTTTCCTTTTTGAAATATGCGCAGTAGAAAAGAAGATGCTGGGTTGTGAAACTTTCAACTGCTCCGCAGATGCAATTTAAATTTTTGCGAAATTTTGTACGGAAAGCGTTTAGCTTAAGCCTGTACAACATGGATTCAAGTTTTCGGTTATTTTTTTCAAGAATGTTTACGTTGGCCGATTGATAGATAATCTTTCCAATTTTAGCCGCATTGCTAGAAGAAAAAGTAGCTGACTGGGATTTGTCGCAGCAGAGCAATTTGGAGTGTGTGTGTGTGTGTGTGTGTGTGTGTGTGTGTGTGTGTGTGTGTGTGTGTGTGTGCTTGAACACATCAAGATAAAGATGACATGTATCCTTGCACTTGCACCACACACACACACACACACACACACACACACACACACACACACACACACACACCACAGAGAGAGAGAGAGAGAGAGAGAGAGAGAGAGAGAGAGAGAGAGAGAGAGAGAGAGAGAGAGAGAGAGAGAGATTGGGGCGAAGGACTGGCAAAAAAGCCAGTCTTTGTTGTCGAGATTTTAGTTCTGCAGCACCAAGTCACATAGAATGATAATTTGATTCCATATTTGGGTTAAAACCTTACCTATGATTACTATTTTGTAGTATAAAAAAATGAATTGTCTCCCAATAAAAAAAAAACCTTGATAACTGACCCAAATTTTCAAACCAGCAACCAAGGTGGACGTTTTATGGTTTGAGATGCTTTCACGTCTCAGACTTCATCATTTGAGTCCATTATACGTACTGGGTATTTCTTTTATCTTCGTCTGCCTCTACTTTTCAGCACATCCAAACTGCACACGCAATGTCACGCAGTCATAGTGCATCTATGACGAGGTGGTTGCCCGTGACGTTTTCAACTTGGAAGTTACATCCCAGAATTCACTGCGGTTTCATTTTCCTCGAAAACGAAGCAAGCTTGCTCCACGTTACATGGGCTTTTCTGAGTGAAGAGGATTGCAACTTCATGTGTTGACAATAACAAGAATGTAGTGGGAAGTTGCTCTAGTTTCTTATGTATTCCTTTGCTTATTGTATCTCTCTCTCTCTCTCTCTCTCTCTCTCTCTCTCTCTCTCTCTCTCTCTCTCTCTCTCTCTCTCTCTTACTTCTCTTCCTTCTCTCATTTGTCTTCCAGTGTGTGTTGCACACATATACCTGGGCGGAGACGGGTACAAAATTCTAGTGTATCTACAGATAGACATACACGCAGAGAGAGAGAGAGAGAGAGAGAGAGAGAGAGAGAGAGAGAGAGAGAGAGAGAGAGAGAGAGAGAGAGAAGTCCTGCTAACAGCAGGAAAGACTAACCTAGGATCCTCTTCAAAGGGCACGTAAGACCTCATGTGGCCAAAGCTTGACCGTGTCTGGAATTGTGCTGTTTTCAACAGTCAGGGGTACGGCACTTGCTTTAATGATGATGTCTTTCGGCGGTGCGCTCTGCAGTCATTAAGTATGAGCTGGTGCAAAGAATGAAGCCAGGTATCCAGTCATGAACGCATGAAAACAAGTCACACATACTTTCACTCTCTCGCCCCGCCCCACCCCACACTCCTCCTTCCCCACCCACCCCGCAGGCCCATTACATGACAAGAACCACGTACCCCCCCCCCCCCCCCCCCCCAACCTCACCGGCGATTAAACATTTTATATCAACCCAGCTTTAATGCTTAGCAAATCTACCCACACCAAAAAAATGAGCGAATAAATCTAAGGCTCGTAAATACAACTGAGCTTCCTTGAGAGCCGGCATGTTTGACTCAACAACAGCGAAAAAGCGCCACCCCCCCCCTTCCCAAAAACAAAACAAAAAAAAAAAAAATACACTGCTCATATCAAACCTCTACAATGATACAATAGAAAGAAGAGTCCTTTGAAGTGTGTAAAAGGCAGCAAAAGCTTGTTTATTTGTTTGCTTTTTAGTTGTTCGTTTAAAGAGATGTGCCACGACAGTCACACAAAGGCTGTGCAAGTCGATAACCATTCCGATATGCAAAAGGAAAGGGTATAGCACTACCAGTCCGACAGACTGAGTACATTGACTACCCTAAATCACTGAAACCCTTCACGCAGGTTTTCAAACAGAAAAGGGGAAAAGGGAAAATGTCTCGTTGCTTTCCGTATTGGAACTTTAGTGAAGCCTTGTTGGGACATCACGAATGTCAACAAAAAAGGGTCTCGCTGTCAATGGCTTAACTGCACAGAATGTCAAAATATAAGATCACTCACTCCCTCACTCAGCAGACTCATCTTCTCCTTTTCTTAAAAAAACCCCACATGGAATGTTCAGGCAAAATGCTGTTTTCCTTTCACAAAGGATGACGTAACATGATCATAGCGAACATATACTAGTCACATAAAGTTAAGCACAGTTTACATGTACCCGCATAATTTCCAAAATATAAAAGCCACGATTTTGAAATTGGGAACAGATTTAATTCATTATCTTGTTCCAACGTACATTGAATTTCATTGGGATCGAATGAACGGTTGTTGATTTACAGACAATTAAACAGAGGATGGGTCGAAATCAAAGTTCGCAAAATCTGTTCAGTTCACAAAATCATTTCAATAGTGGGTGTGGCCACCGCCATTGGCGAGACATTCCACGCAGCGACTCCTCATCGAGTTGACCAGTGTTCTGATGACCCTCTGAGGGATTCTCTGCCATTCCAGTTGCAGCATTTGGAAGAGATCCTGGCGGTCTCTGGAGGTGGATGGTTCTCCTTCACACGTCTCCCCAACTCATCCCACATATGCTCGATGGGATTGAGGTCGGGACTATACGCCGGGAAGATCATCCTGTTGATGCCGGCCTGCACAATGAAGTTTTCGGCCACCGGGCCCTATGTGGCCGAGCATTGTCGTCTTGGAAGACTGCCATGGGTCCTATCCGTTGCATGGTCGGAACAACGAAAGGCGCCAGGATTTCATCCCGATAGCGGATGCCTGTGAGGTTTCCATCAATATGGTAGAGTGGTGTCTTGTGGTGGAGGCTGAAGGCACCCCATACCATAACAGATCCTCACCCAAAGGCCCTGGTCTCGCGAACAGCTGCATCAATGTAACGTTCACCAACACGCCTCCAAACTCTAGTTCGGCCGTCATTGTGTTCAAGACTAAACCGCGACTCATCTGAAAAGAGGACCTGGGACCACTGTTGTTGGTTCCATCTCACATGACGATGGGCAGAAAGCTCGGCGAGCCAGCCTATGGGCTGCTAGCAGTCGTGGTCGAACAGCTGGGCAACGTGATCTGAGGCCGAAGTGGTGAAGACGGTTTTGTATGGCTTGACGGCTGAGGATGGTCTTATTTGCCATACGAAGCTGCCTTTGGATGCTGGTGGAAGTGGTATCCCGCTGCAATAGGGCCTGCCTCTCGATGAAACGATCTTCTCTAGGAGTAGTCTGCCTAGGCCGACCTGACCGTGGCCTCTCTTCAACGCTGTTGGTCGCCCTAAAACGCTGATTCAGTCTAACAATAACTGAATGATGCACACCAAGTCGTCGCGCCACTTCAGCCTTTGCAATGCCATCTTGTATCCACGCAATCGCCCTGGTTTTGTCAAAGGTGCTAAGTTTTCTTCGTGGTGGCATGGTGGTGAGAAAAGGGCTGACAGTAACCAACCCCGCGCTTAAACAGCCAAAAGAAGGGGGATAAAACTCACTTGAGAGACTGCTCTTGCACGGGAAAAAAAGAATTTTTCATTTTACACATCTTGTGTCGCCAGCAAGCTTGATGCAAAACAGGCACAGTTAACGCAACTTTGCACTTTTTATCCCGCGCGGTAACGAGGTCACCAAGACCCCCGTGCGCACTACCAGTTGACACAGGCTGGATTACACACTGCTGTGTGAGATTCCATCATTGGTTGCCGCATAAACAAAAAAAAAAACAATGTTTTTTGAAGGGATGAATCAACCCCCTCTGTGCAAAGACCTGTGCTTAACTTTATGTGACTAGTATAGTTCAAGAGATTGGTCACGCTGTCTCAATCATCAAAGCATTCAGTCACCAAAAGGTTATGACTCTCAAAATGGCTGATAAATCCTTGCTTGCGGTAGAGGCAAGGCTTCCACCCGACCCCCTATCAGCGTAAGTTGTGTACTTAGTGAATCCCTCATCCTACAGCGTAGACAAAGAGGGCCCCTACAATGGAGAGGCCAAACTCCTAGCCCCCCCCACCTCCCCCAGGCCCTCACCAGTGAAGGGGAAGTGACATGGGCTGAGCCTTGCCCTTGCAAAAGGAATGCAGGTCTGAAACATTGTTTCATGATATCGATTCTCAGGTGATCGAGGACAGCCAGAGGTTTTGGGGTGTTGTCACCAAAGAACAACACGACTAACTGCACTAAAATTTCCATTCCGGCGAGCGAGGTGCGTGACTGTTACAAATCAGCTCGGCCGCAGGGCCACACAGTGCTAAAATGCGGACCAGAATAAGGTTTGGACACAAAAAATACACAATTACAGCCTTCTTTCCCCCCCCCCCCCCCCCACCTTCCCCCTCCACGCATGTACAATCACCTTCGCAGTCTCGCACCGTTATTGGTGGTTGCTTGGCAGTCAAAAGTCTGCTTGAGAGAACAGCAATCTGATTTTTAAAAAACTGGCGAAAATGTTCATTCAATACATTTATGACGTTCTGTCTGTCTGTCTGTCTGTCTCTGTCTCTGTCTCTGTCTGTCTGTCTGTCTGTCTGTCTCTCTCTCTCTCTCTCTCTCTCTCTCTCTCTCTCTCACACAGGCTGTTTTACTAAGAGGTTCTTTCCCAAATGAGGCATAACGGTAAGATATTTTTTGGATTTTAAACCATTGAAAACAGCTCCCAGACAGCGTTGCCATATCTTGATGATACTACCCTCTGTCTTTACCCTCTTAACGGCACAGAGGGTGAGACCAGGGAGCTGGCAGTCAATGGATATGGGTGGCTAAACACGTGTGCAGCAAGCTTTTTTTTTTTTGTTGTTGTTGTTGTTTGTTTGTTGTTGGTGATGTTATAATAATTTCTCTGTTTGTGATTGGCCTCTCTAAGTGTGAGTTTTTTTTTTTTTAGTTTTAGTTAAGTGTCCTGTGGATTGTAATTGCGAGCAAAACCGATGGCGTAGCGAGTTTTAGACATCAAATGTTGACAGATGCTCCATTTTCCATCATGCCAACAAACGTTAATTCTGGATTTCTTTTTTTCACCTGTCAGGAGGTGTCACAACACTTTGCAGTGCATGTGAAAAATTGGTCTAGTGTCTGGGATTGTGGCGGCCAGAACTTCTAGGGACGTGCTGCTTGTAACCCACATCCCTCCCCCAAACACCTGTGTTTCTAAATTACCTATCCACTAAAATGATCAGGTCTGATGGAAATATAATGTCATTCTTATGGATGGAATAAATAACAGGCAAGTTATCTAAGAACGGCAGACTTAAATGAAACATGGGGATCAACTCAAATGACCCAAGCCAGTTTTGTCCTCTCCTCTTAATGGCCTCACTATCCCAGGCGGACCCTCTCTTAAGTGCACGACATACACATTCAGTATGATATTGCACAATACTTGATCTATCTTAGGTGTTCTTGTAACTGGTCACCATCACCGCAAGCCATGCACATGCGTGTTTCTACATTTGAGATTCGGGCCCTTGAACACTGCTGGTATATGACAAGTGTGACAGTCAGTTTAAAAGATCTCCATACCATCATTCTCTTCTAAAGCCTAAGCTGGGCGTGAAGGCTGGTCTGATGCCCATGGCTAAGTGTTCATTTGCTGTGTGGAGAGTCATTAGACGTGTACCCCTTTCGCAGTTTCACTTGTCATGTGGAAATTGGATGGCAAGCATTCCATTCTCCATCACAATTGTGTGTGTGTGTGTGTGTGTGTGTGTGTGTGTGTGTGTGTGTGTGTGTGTGAACGAGAGGAAAAAAGTTCGGGAAAAAAAGATGGCTACGTTTTCCTACTCAACAACGTCTTCTTCCACCTAATATGTAAGAAAGCCCATTATCGGTATAAAAGTTTTAGATGTGATGGGGAACACAATGTAACTATGGCATAAGTACTTGCTGATCAAAGACACTGACATTCATGCTTAACTTTCCTGTTGTTCCGCGAAGTCATTCATGCCAGTGAAACATGCTCAACAATGTTATAAAGTCATGTGAAGCTTGTACTGCGCCCTTCTGTCGTTCCTGTCACCCTAACCAACTTTCTGTCTATCCCTCTTCCTGTTTCTGTGACTCTTTTTCTCTCAATCCAGCTCGTCAGAAGAGTAGCTGGACCTCCTCCATAGAAAGTGCTCTGGCCGTAATGGTAATGGCAGTTACCAGCATTATCCCTTCTCAGAAGAATAAAATAGCACATTTTCCTGACATACGCCAACCAACGGCGGAACTAAACATACTGGATATCCACTGGTACCTGTGTGCCACCACCCCTCCTCCATCTGCTACTGCTGTCCAAGAAATCAACAGTTAGCTCACATGTGTGTATGCTATGGGATGGTGAAGATGAAGCTCACGAGAGAGAAGAAGAGCAACTAAAGAGAAAAAATCATGAGGTAACCTAATGACATGGGTCTCTGTCTGGGCATTTGTAAATAAAAGCGTGTGTGACCAGGTAATAAGTTCTAAGACAGACTTTTAAATGAAATCAAACAACACGGACAGCGACATTCACATATCTAAGATATGTAGATATTTAGACATACACAACTCACTTTTCACGTCCAGTAAATCCACTCACACCAAAACGTGTAAAGAAAACTAGGGTTTGTAACATAATTGAGCTTCTCTGAGACCCATCACGCTTGAAGTTGGAAGAGCCCACAAACAGGAGCTCAAAACAAACCTCTGCAATAATAAAGCATAGAGAAGATTCCTTTGAGGTCTATATAATATATATATAATATAATATAATATAATATAATATAATATAATATAATATAATATAATATAATATAATATAATATAATATATAATTTGCCTTTTGCTTGTTTGAAGAGATGTGCTACGACAGCCGCGCAGAGGCTGCGATAGTCATGAATCCTTCCAACATTCAAACGGATACAGCACTATCAATTTCACAGGCCGAGCGCTTTCACTACCCCTAATCATTGAAAGCTCTCACGCACATCGGATTCCTTTTCAGCGGATCCATTCTGTGGACTTATGACTACCAACAATAAACTGGTTTAATCAAACAGACTGTGCACATGTGAACTCACCCGTTCCTCCACACTAAAAACGTATCTTCTCCTTTTCACACACACAAAAAAGAAATATAAAGTATTTTCGCAAAAAGGATATTTTTCCTTCTCAAAAGGATTACAAAGCGTATTGCAGTTTAAGAGATTGGTGACGCTGTCCCAAGCCACGTCTTCAAGTTAATTCCTTGCCGTCAGTATCATTCCTTTCACTTTTACGTGTTACAAATAATACTACAATTACGCTCTCATGTGCCATTTTTCTTTTCTAACTAACTCGTTCGTTGCTATATCAATTTATAGAAGATGAACTGTTTATCATAATCATACTGATATTGCTACGCCGTAACCCAGTTACGAGGACCAGGAGATCGCGTGACCCCAAAAAAAAAACCGTTTTAACCAAGAGAACGGCAATCGATCATCAGATCTGGAAGGCGATTTACTGCAAAGTTTTGTACATCATTTGGAATTTATTCATAATCTTTACCTGTAAAACCATTCCCTTATAGTTCTACGACATCACCGAGAAGTGTGTGCCTTTTATTTAATCGGATTCTGCGTATTTTTGATACAAGTTAGTTGGTCAGTCGAGATCGCCTGGCCATCTTCACCAGGAGGAATCTATATCTGTTGTGATCGTGTCCTTATATATATATATATATTTTTTTTTTTTTACAACGCTTAGATTCGTCGAGGACCATCGAGCTTGTTCCAGAATCTGCAAAGTTGTACTGGGACTTTTCATTCACATTTCTGACAATAACTTCGTTCATCAACAACATCAAATTCAAGAATACATATTCATTCTTCACCAGCTACAGCCAGTAGGAGGCAACTGCGGGCGGCCGGACCAGGACAGGGTTTGGACCTCTCCTAGCCTCACTGTACTTGGCATTGTCGGAACCGTCTTGGTCCGAAGTCAGTTCCTCATTCATGTTAATTTCTCTGTTTTAATGATAAACTTTTAAATTATTGATTTCATGATTGTATGAGTCGGCTATCTATCTTCTTGACGTGCATCGGTATGTTGGTGAGTACGTCTGTGTCTTCATCGTGCCGACTTAAGACACATACAAAACAGTTGCATCACACTTGACCTGTGTTGATTTGTCTGCTTTGCATGTACACTGCACACGAACACCTAGCTTTCCTTGGGCATTAGTAAAAAGATATTGAGGCAGTGTGCTTAGTTTGGCACCCTGCGTGCAGGTGGTTCCAGTTTTCCTTTCCGGGTTCCAGTCTTGCTCCCTGTCAACTCTTTCCCGGTGTAACAGCCCATTCTACCCCCCCACCCCTGGAACTTACCCCGGGGTAAGTCTGGGCTAGC
Source organism: Conus betulinus (assembly GCA_016801955.1). Classification (NCBI taxonomy): domain Eukaryota; kingdom Metazoa; phylum Mollusca; class Gastropoda; order Neogastropoda; family Conidae; genus Conus; species Conus betulinus. The sequence goes on from JADBJO010000450.1 coordinate 631,748, forward strand.
CTGCTTTTACCCCCGGGGTCATTCCAGGACTAGCTGGAACTTACCCCCCCCCCCTCCTTTTGGAACTGACCCCCTCCCCCAGTCATCTACATTGTACAAGGTACACAGGCACTCAGGAGACACTAATTAGCTGTAAAAATAGTTTAAAATCTTTTATATACATTAAAGTGACTGATGGTCAGTGACACTGACCACTGGTTGTCTGCATTGCACAAGGTATACAAACACTCATGAGACACTGATTAACTGTAAAATAATCGAAAAATATCTGATTTACGTCATAGTGACCAGTGATCAGTGACACTGACCACCAGTCGTCTTCATTGTACAAGGTACACAGGTACTCGGGAGACTATAATTAGCTGTGAAATAGTTAAAATCTCCGATTTACGTCATAATGACCAGTAGTCAGTGGCACTGACCACAAGTAATCTACATTATACAAGGTACACAAGCACCCAGGAAACACTTATTAGCTGTTAAGTAGTTAAAATCTCCGATTTACGTCATAATGTCAGTGGTCAGTGGCACTGACCACTAGTCATCTGCATTGTACAAGCTAAGGTACACAGGTACTCAAGAGACTAAATAGCTGTAAAATAGTTAAAAGACGCAAACCGGGATGAAGCAACAACGGTACTTGGTCACAACGACACGTGGTCACAACGACATTTTGTCACAACTACGCTTGGTCACATTGGCACTTGGTCACATTGGCATGTAGCCGTCTTTCTTTCCCACGCATGCACGGGCGTACTCACACACCCGAATATTGACCCACACATGTAAGCTAGCACTAGAAATGTTAATAATACGTATCTGTTTAGTGAACCATTGTGTGTTGGGAGGGGGGGGGGGGGGGGGGGTGTGGGTTGTGGAAGTAGGAGGTCCATCTATTGAGAACTACACTTTGTCTAAATCCAACTGACTGTATATAGGAAATGGGAGAGAAGGGGGGGGGGGGGGGTAAAACCCTGAATAACCCTCTCTTGTTTGAAAGGTGGGGTGGGATGGAGGAAGATTCCAAATAGTCCTAGACTGACCTGGGGGTGGGGGGGGGGGGTGGGGATAAATCCAGGCTAGCTTAAACTTGCCCCCGCGGGGGTAAGTTCCAATCAGGGGAGGTAAGTTCCAGCTAGTCCTAGAATGACCCCCGGGGGTAAAAGCAGGCTAGCCCAGACCTACCCGGTGTAAGTTCCAGAGGGGGGTAAGAACGGGCTGTTACACCGGACTGTGTTCCTGTTTTGGACTCGTTTTGGACTCGACGTGATTCTAGCGGCGTATTTAAGACAAAAAATATACGAGAAGACTACAAGGACGTTAAAATAAGAGAGAAGTTAATACGCCTTATTAGCCCAAAGAATCAATCATCCATATTAACATAATACACTTCAAGTTAATATACGCCTCATTAGCCCAAACAATCAATCATCCATATTAATATAATACACTTCCAATAATTGTTTTATTTATTTATTTATTTATTTATTTATTTATTTATTTTTTAACGTGTGCGGTCTGCGGTGTGAGCTGTGACTGCGTGTTGGCTTTCGGTCTCTACCTCTAGTTCTGGTGAGCGGTGCACCTTCCCCCCTACGTCACATCCCAGTGTTGTGACACCTTCAACAGGGAAGTAAATGGGCTGCGCCTTGTCCTTACCAAGGTCTGACACACTGTTTCAAGACACTGTTTCTGAGGTGATTGAGAGACAGTCAGAAGTTTGGGGACGTTGTCAACACATAAGAACACGACTAACTGCACTAAAATCTCCATTCTAGCGGGTGAGGTGCGATTTTGAACACAGCTGACCTTGTACCTGGGCTGCATAGTCACACGGTTCTCAAACTTGAACCGGAATACAGTTTGGACCAAAAAACTAGTGGTACATTTAAAAAAAAAAAACTTGCAGGAAAAAAAAGCGGCCATTAGCACTCACCCCCCCCCCCCCCCCGGCCCAACCCCCCCGCACATACACACACATATGTACGTTCATCCTCACAGACACACATTGTTGCTGATAATTGCTCTGCAGTCAAACGGATCTTCGCAGAACAGAACGGCAAGTATAATACATTAAATGACGTTATCTCTCTCTCTCTCTCTCTCTCTCTCTCTCTCTCTCTCTCTCTCTCTCTCTCTCTCTGTACCTCTCTGTCTGATTCTCTCTCCCTCTGTCTCTCTCTCTGTCTGCCTCTGTTTCAGTTTCGTTTTGAGCGTAAACTGTCCTTGGATATGTACGAAAACTAAATTTCTAGGGGCTTTGGCCTCTTTGTATGAGTAAACCATTTTACATTTCATTTAATTCTCTCTCTCTCTCTCTCTCTCTCTCTCTCTCTCTCTCTCTCTCTCTCTCTCTCTCTCTCTCTCTCTCTCTCTCTTGTGCTGCGGGCTGCTTTACACAAACAAATCTTAAGTGACCTCAAGAGTGATAGCTAGCCTGGGTGCAGAATGTCTTGGATGTCTTCGTGTCTTGCAAAGAAAATCCCGAACAATTAGGCTTCAGTTTCGTTCCGAGCGTAAACAGTCTTTGGATATGTACGAAAACTAAGTGTAATGTGATCTGATTACACGAGCAGTTACAGTCAGAGCTGCATCGAGGTAGGTTAATCACGCTGCACCGTCGGGAATAAGAAACTTCCAGCTTAGGAACTCTTCGCCTCATGAAGTGCAGACTGTTTGATGCCCCTCACTTTGTCGGTTGTGCAGGACCGAGCTGCCTCAAAATCCTCATTTTCATTTTAATCATCGATTTATCTAACGACAGTTCTTCAGGAGGGTAGTAGATCTTTGTATGTTTTGAATTTTTCAAAATTAGGAGTTTACACTCAATTGTGGTATACTGACACAGAAAATCAGAATTCCAGTAATTATTTCAAAGATGATCTTACACATGACATCACCAGAGCATGACTAGATCAGTAGACACTATAGGTACAAAGTTAACTGTGTTATGATCGAATCAGATGTTGTATTGAAAAGAAAATATGAAATATCAACAGCTCGAAACTGTGTGTCAACACCAGTTTATCAGCAATACACCCGACCTGGAAGAAGAATTAACGGGATATGTGAACAGCTGCAGGTCCACTGTGTTCTCTGTTTCTGTTCATTGTCTGTGCCAGAAAATGCAGTCTGAGTGGCTGGGCCAGGTGGTCATCAATGTCAGAAGTGTCAGGCTTGCAATATCATCTGCCCAGTATTCTGTAAGACCTGTATTGTCTATCTTGACCACTGTGGACATCTCTATCCTTAAAAAAGAACACAGCTGGCTAAATATGAATACAAGATGTCACATGTCACATGTATACCCATTATCCTTGCTGACACAGGACACTGAATAGGGTTTCTTTAAATGAAAACAACAACAACAACAACAATAACAACAACAACAAAGCCTTAAACCACCCATGAGTAATAATACTTGGTTCATTTAACCATTTACAAGTCTTGCGTTTGGCTAACTGACAAATCTTACAGCACAAGAATTGAAAGTTGTAGATCGAAAAGGAATCATCTCCACCACTATTGCAAAAAGGGGGATATGGGGGAGGAGATGGATTAGGAAAGGAAAAGGTGAGAAGGAGGTGGAGAACATTGGAAGGGGAGGGGAGGAGCAGCAGGAAGGTCAGGGGGAAAAGGGTGGCAAAGATGGAAATTGAACAACTTGTTGGGGAAAAGTGGAAGTGGAGAGAGATTCAGATTTCAGATGATTTAGTCATATACTGATATAGTAGGCCAAGGCCCTAATGAAGGAGTGTGTGAATAATCATAGCACCATAATCATAAGCAATGGAATTGAATTACTGAACAAAACATGAATAATTCGAAAATGTTTTCAAGATGTGAAGATTTTTCTATACTTTGATTTGAACAAAACAATGAACATTTTCCAACAACTTCAGCAGAAGTAGATGAACAAAGTAAGCTCAGTTTTAAACAAAGATGTCTGTCTACAGTTTTGGGGGTTAATAAACTTTTTTTCAATACTCATGAGAGCTGGACAGGACAGGACGAAGTGTAATTCGGTTTCCTTTGATTATTTACATAAGGACAAAGCAGATCATGATCATTACATGATCGATATAAAAGATGATGAATGGCTGATGCAGATTTTCCTTATCGGAATTTAGCTGTTACATGTTATAGGTGCCTGTCTATATCTAAGGTTAAGTATGTTTTCAGGTCATGAACATCGCAAAAGTTCCAATAAAAATCAAAACCTGTCCCTGTTATGAACGATTGGACCATTTCTGCCATCTGCAAAAAAACAACAACAACAACAACAACAAACAAACAAACAAACAAACAAACAACAAACAAAAAACCGTTGGCGGAAAAGACATAGAAATTCCTTAACATTACCAGCCCCTTGATTCAGCCAAGCAGAACCAAATCCATATTCAAACAGACAGAGGCGTACCTTGGTCATCCAGTTACTTTAACCTTTAGTATCTAAGCCGTATAACATGTTGCACGCCTTTCGAGGAATTCTGAAGTAATCCATTTGTATCAATTTGAGCCAGTAGTGGATACATCTGACAGCAGAAACAATATAAACGGGGAATCGATCAGTTTCACCGTAAATGAGATCATTTGGAGTCCGTCTATCTACACCTAGAAATCTCTTCAGAGCAAAGGCATGAACGGATTCACAATAGACAGCCGCTTTTTCTAGTCCCCATAGCTCAGAGTCATACTGCACAATCGGCTGAACCTGAGTATCAAAAACATTTACAAATGGCGTAAATAAAGAATTATTATCTTTCGAAATGCAAAACAAAACATTTTTTGCCTTTCTTGGAAGGTCTTTCCATGCACCAACAAAATTCAAGCGTGTTGAGAATGATATATCTAGATATCAGAAGCATGGACGACTGGCAAAGAAATACCAATCATTAATGCCGGCGTACTATTAAAGTCAGTGATCAATGATAAGGTACTGTTACTATCATGCCGCAAAGATGGAGGTCTGTCACTATAAGTCATCGACGATGGGGTATTGTCATTGTCAATCAACAAATGATGGATTACTGTCACTGTCGGTTACCAGTGATGGGGCACTGTCACTGTCAGTCATCAGTGATGGGGCACTGCCTCAGTCAGTTATCAGTGATGGGGCACTGTCATTGTCAGTTATCAGAGATGGGGCACTGTCACTGTCAGTCATCAGTTATGAGGCACTGTCACTGTCAGTCATCAGAGATGGGGCACTGTCACTGTCAGTCATCAGTGATGGGGCACTGTCACTGTCAGTCATCAGTGATGGGGCACTGTCATTGTCAGTCATAGGTGATGGGGCACTGTCACTGTCAGTCATCAGTGATGGGGCACTGTCACTGTCAGTCATCAGTGATGGGGCACTGTCACTGTCAGTCATCAGTGATGGGGCACTGTCACTGTCAGTCATCAGTGATGGGGCACTGTCTGTGTCAGTCATCAGTGATAGTGTACTGTCTGTATCAGTCATCAGTGATGGGGCACTGTCTGTGTCAGTCATCAGTGATGGGGCACTGTGTCAGTCATCAGTAATGGGGCACTGTGTCAGTCATCAGTAATGGGGCACTGTGTCAGTCATCAGTGATGGGGCACTGTCTGTATCAGTCATCAGTGATGGGGCACTGTCTGTATCAGTCATCAGTAATGGGGCACTGTCTGTGTCAGTCATCAGTGATGGGGCACTGTCACTGTCAGTCATCAGTAATGGGGCACTGTCTCAGTCAGTTATCAGTGATGGAGTACTGACACTGTCAGTCATTAATGATGGAGCACTGTTGCTGTCAGTCATTAATGATGGGGCACTTTCTAAGTCAGTTATCAGTGATGTGGCACTGTCTCAGTCAGTTATCGTCAGTTATCAGTGATGGAGTACTGACACTGTCAGTTAACACGATGGGACACTATCACTGTCAATCATTAATGATGGGGCATTGTCACTGTCAATCATGACTGATGGGGCACCATCATTGCCAGTTATCAATGATGGGGCACTCTCACTGTCAGTTATCAAAGATGGAGCATTGTTACTGTCAATCATTAATGATGGGGCACTGTCCCTGTCAGTTATCAGAGATGGGGCACTGCCATTGTCAGTCATCAATGATGGGGCACTGTCCCTGTCAGTTATCAGTGATGGGGTACTTTCAATCAAAGTCATCAATGATGGGCAACTATCACAGCCGGACATCAATGATAGGGCACTGTCACCATCATCAATGATGGGTAACTATCACAGCTGGACATCAATGATAGGTCGCTGTCACCATCGTCAATGATGGGTAACTATCACAGCTGGACATCAATGATGAACACTGTTAATATCAGATATTGAAAAAAGGGACACTGCTACTGTCTGTGTCAAATGGTGGTGCATCTCTCTCTCTATCTGTCTGTCTCTGTCTCTCTCTGTCTCTGTCTCTCTCTCTCTCTCTCTGTTTCTCTCTCTGTACGGCATAGCAGATGGCCTACAGCAGTTCATACTCTGGTTACACTGATCCTAACTGGCAATAAGTAGGGACTGAACTGCACTGGAAACACAGGAAGCTCCGTGCCGCACGCTTATTTCGGCACAAGACATAGTTTTGCGCCTCCTGTGAAACGCGTGCTACTGCTTGCACAATTCATCATTTTGATCGAAACAGTGCTTTAGCTCGAACCGCATTAGTACTTGAGTATTTCTCAGTCTGCTATGTGGGTACTCGACCACAACTTCTCTGTATGAGCTTTTCTGTATGTTCCCTTTTCCAGCAGGAAAAAAAGCCTTTCACGGTCGGCGGCAAAATTTAGGATCAGTAAGGTAACTGGAAACATTTTTTCTTTACCAAACAAACATATGGTGAACAGAACAAATTGCCGTATCACAGGTGTCATTTGACCAGTAACCCGACCAGTTTATCGCGCATACGAGTAACAAGTTTCATGGATGAAACATACCAGGCTTTGTTGTAAATGGCCACAAGCACAGTGCATCTGATGCAGGTGCAACTACCTTCTGCTGTTTAAAGAGGAGAGCAGAACACAGATTACTTAATGGAGCCTATTTAATGCACACATGGATTAACATATTGATACTAATCAGTATGATACGTAAACCATGCTTGCCTCTTTAGTGCATGGTTTGAGCAGTTCATAAGCGATGTTTGTACACTTTAGTCTTCACAAGGAAATAGGAAAGGCAAAAAAAAGAAGACATTTAGTTTTGGCTTAGTTATCAAACGTACAGACGGACACACTGATAATGTCATAGTTTCGTGATAAAAGCATGTATGACAGCTGATTTGATGCCCCTGAACAATTCGTAACATAAAGTTTAGTCAACCAGTGAAGGAATGGCTCTGAGAAAGGATCATGAATGGACACACTATGGGATCTGTTCCTTGAACACACCGAAAGACACAGTGATTAAAAACCTGTATGGATATGCCTTGCATGGCTGTGTAGATTGTGTCAAAGCATTGCATACTCAAGTTTGGTATAGATGATTTAACCCAAAGGTACGTGGTCAATGAAGGAAACAAATCACCAGGTTACAGGCATACTATGGTTTGTAAGTTGTGTTCAGCTTACGAACTGATTTCTTTTTTATGTTTCAAAATCCAGTTATATGGACGAATTCAGCCACATATTGGAGCACATGGTTAAAAGCATCTCATGCCTCATTACTGTGCAACTTCCTTATACCAAGTAATGTGGATGGCTCGAAAACAGACTTGATCTTGGTGGCCTATTCATGAAGTATATCAATGGGAACGCTAAAAAAAACAACTAAGCATAAAACTATGTGAATTCTAATGGATGTCCAAGAGCTGTTAATGTTCCATTACTGGCGATAGGAGAAGCCATAAGCAGTGAGGTAGGCTTACAATGTTTGACTTATTTACAGATCACAGATACTGATGTAAAAAAAAAAGTGCTCGGGTACATGAAACATTCATGGTCATTTAGGATGTGCCCCAAGCAGTTTATCATCGATTTTGGCAATGGGAACGGCAAAATCAGAGTTGGATGTACGCGTGCGCTATCTATTAAAACCACCATCAGATCCACTGATTAAGCCAAGTAACACGTACAAAATATATGACTGTTTTATGAACTCCTTAGAGCACTTCATCCTAAGTTCAACACTGGCTTAGAAATGATTGCAGGAGATGCAGTAAACTTTGGCACCCTATATGGTCTAGTACCACGCTCTTATACACTGGTTTGATACAAGAAATGTGCACTGATGTAAGACGCCCCAAAGCGTGACATACCCAA
>JADBJO010000450.1:642500-650000 GCA_016801955.1 Conus betulinus
CGGTCAGATGGATTGAAAAATACACCGATCTCTTGGTGGAGTCAAGTGAAATTCTGTATTCAGGAGTGCGCCTGTTAATGAGAATTTGACCAGCTACAGTCATTAAGAAGACAATAAAGTTAATGATCACAATGACGGTAAACCCACTGAACTTCGGCGTAGAATAAACATGATCGAATAAAGCTAGACGACACAGACCAGACTGGCCCCAGAGGCCCCAGTGTGACAGCCCAGGAAGAAATGGTATCAGTGACAACGCCATTCCCACAAACCATGATAGTGAACAACCTACAAATGTCAAAACAGAACACAGTCTCGTTGAATCCATCGGAAAACAGAGAACGATGATATGATCCAAGGTGATGAACCAGATGAGGAAAAGGGACACCTCGGTGGACAGGAGGAAAAGAACCCACACTCATTCTGCACGTGATACTGTCAGTCCATGTCTTTTCAAACTGGATGTATTTTCCATGGAATAGTTCGTCCGCTGCCAAACTAATACCAACATGGCTTCCCATACATATAAAAGCAAAATGCATATTAGCAAGAATTGCTCTGGATGTATTTTGACAGTCAGTTTTTACCACAACTAAAAGTATGAAACAGAGCAGATTTCCAATACTCGCTGAGGAATAAATCAACCAAAACAAAACTCTGTGTAGTTTATTTGGTATTAATTGCTCACATGATTTCAGCACAGTGTGAACTGTCATGCATTTCATATCATTAGCGTGAACAGGAAGTAGGTTATCACAACAAAGTCTGTAGTTTGATGAAAAGAGTATACCTAAATGATTGGACCTTGAGAACAAATCGAAAGGAAATCTATCGAGTTTATTTCCTCTTACGTCCAATAATGTCAGCTCAGGTAAGTATTTGAAACCAATAGGTGGTAATAATTCAATGCCAGAAAAAGATACATTCAGATATTTCACTTGAGGTAAATATAAGTTTTTAAGATATACAAAAGAGTTTTTGACACATCTACCCGTGTAAGTGTATAATGAATGTGTTTCATACAAACATTTGACATTTGCTTGAGAGGATTGTTTGCCAGCCGTAGAATTTTTAAATTAAATAAGTCTATAAAAAAATGGAAATCCAAAGTGTTGAAATAGTTATTGGTAAAATCAATGAACTGGAGGTTTGGAAGTTTAAGTCCCGAAATATTGACTAAGAAACAATTAGCCAGACTGAGATGAATAAGATAGACGTTTCTACTGAAGTCAGTTACAGCCATTCCTGAGCCTGCGGCGTCGGCATATCGAAGCTGAGGGAAGACAGAGGCAGGAAAAGACTGGTGACACATGAACGTGTGACCGTGACACAGACAACCTTCAGGACAGGTCCTGTCACACATCAGTTCATCATCCCGCTGTGGACACTGACCCCAGCCATCACACAGATGATCTCCATGACACAGACTGCAGAACCTCGGCACTGATAGAAACCAGGACATGCTGCTGTTACACAGTCTTCTTCATCTTCCCCATGAACACAGTCTGAAAATCCGTTGCAACGAGTGTAGACAGGGAGACAATACAACCATTCTGATAGACAACGATAATGGGTATCAGGACAAGACTCGTTTAGGGCCATTTTCATTCGCGAAAAGTAACCAGTACCATCCAGGATGACGTGGAATCGTGTGTTTTTGTTTTCGTCTTTGAGTGCCTCCAGATAACTATTGATGTTAGTACAGCTGACTTCATCTGAATCGTCCAGAACGTCTGAGTATTGATTGCAATGCTGGTTCTCTGAGGCACACTGACCAAATTTGGTCAGAAAGCCGTCACATGAGGGATGGTGACAGAACGATTCATCACCGTTATCTGAACAGTCCTGTCTAAAGTCGCACAACAGCGTGTGGTGTAATGTTGTCAGCTCATCATCGCAACTAAACATTACATATGTAAATGGAATAGTTCTCACATGAACAACCATCTCAGCGTGCAACGTGTCACTTACATTAAAGGAAAGAGAAACTTGTGAATGTGTTGTTCTTGTACAGTGACTGTTTCTATCATATGACAAAATAAATGTGTCACATGACCTCGTGGACAACTAGCGAGAAATTGTAGTGTGTTTCTGTGTGTAGGTATTGAGAAAACTGTAAATAAGTCAGCTTAATTTTGCGGAGAAATTTACTTTGTAATTGAAGTTTATTTTCACATAGTATTCCTGTACCCAAAATATAAACTTGGTGCTCTCTAAACCAAATTCCAGATATCTTAAACCACAATTCCATATCTTGTACTGAATGACTGTATGGACTCCTTGTTTTGTAGAAGTTGTAGATTAACGTATCATCATACCACATGCCAGCTTTCCTATACATGAACGGCTTTGAATCCCGCCGTTTCAAATAGCCAAAAGGCAGGTTGGGGTCATAGTATTTATCAAAAATTTTCAAAATATTTTCCAGGTCTGTTCTTGTTTTTATTGCTGCCTGTGTCCCACCCCGTACCAAGGCATTTATGAACTAAGAAGTCAAAATTGATTGCCTTGTCGGAAATCACAAAAATAAAAACATTTGTGACGTGAAGCCACCTTGCCCAGACACTCAGGACTGCTGAAGGGGCAGTGTTCTGTTTCATCCTGTCCATCTTCACACTCCCGCTTTAGATTACAGTGCAGATGCTTCTGAAACACAGAGTAGTGCTTCACAGAACAATTATATAAATTGCTTTGCAACATTTGAGGCTGGTAATGTTGAAGAACAGTAGAAAAATATATTTTGAGGCCAGTATGAATATGCCAGCCATAACAAAATTGAATTTTGAGAAAAGATGTAAGAAATGCCTTCGCTGGTGTCAATAGTGGATCACAAATTACTGTTGCGTCTTGATGGTCTGTGTTAGGTTTTCTGTAAATCAGCTTTACCATGTTTGAAACTGAAGAAAGTTTGGAGTCTCCAGCATGTGTTATGTGTAAAGGATTGCAAAATGCTGACTATGATCACTTGTCCGAACGGAACTGTAAAGTATTTATAAAAACAATTTGTTTCTAGGTTCGCACACATGTGGTGTTATCACATATCCCGAATGTAAGTCATACCTGACTATAAGATTATGATCTTTTATAAGCTCAATATCAACCTTAACTGAGGGATAGTCTTTATGTAGCAGCCACATAACGTTTCTGTGTGATATGAAAAAAACACTTCTTCGAGAGAATGTCCAACACATGATATTGCAAAACCACTCATGTATAGTCCCTTAGAGAATAGCAGTTATCTGAGTTTTCCATTCACGAGACTGACACCAGTATTCTATCCGTAGAATACGAGCAAGTATGTACATACCTACTGGCGCATCCACTCTCAATGCACAAAAAGCGGACACATCATCACACATCCCATAAACCACTCCCTGGTGTGTCGTGAACGGCGGTAAGTTGTGCTTACAGTCTGACCTGTTGACCTGCAGAATAATGTTCTCTGTGTTGTTCATGCGTAGGAGGTATTCCACACCTGGACATACCTGAGCAACTTTCAGTAAAATGGAGTGAGCTGAGGTGCTGTTCATGTCCTTTTGGCTAACAAAGAAACCAACTGACGTACAAAGAGAAAACAATGTGTATTAGTTTGCTGACTGTAAGAAACAAATAAGGAAAGACAACCGCATTAACAATGCTGTATCTGTTGAAAAATGGTATATTGTATTTTGTAACATCACTTGAACATACAAACAAACAAAAGAAAGAAATATTTATTTTGTGTGGAATTTTATATACCATTCGTCAAAAGACATTACCTAAAAATGTAAGCATACAGTCCAATTGATACGTAGTCTCATACTCAATTATTGTCAAACTGTCAAACCGGTGGCATTGTAGAGATTAACTACTTGAAAAAAAAATCGAACTACCGTCACTTACCCAGTCTGCAGTGCTGATCGATGTTCTAATGCCCAGTAAGGTGGCCATTCTGACTCAGAGCGAGCTGAATACATCATGGACGTCAGTAAAAAAAAGTTTTGAAAATATCAGACTGGCGCCTCATTAACGCCACTATAAGTGCCTGCATTCTTCACGTCCACCAGAGAGGCAATGCGACGTGTGTAGCATTTTTGCTTTTTAAGTATCCTGACATTTTCCATTGCACTGAATCTGGATGATTGCCGACCATGGTACGATTGATACAGACCATTGTTTCGTCCACTGTTGTTTCATGAGACTTGCGATAAGAGTCTGTCTCAACTACGAGAATGTATTGCCTTGTACAAATTGCTAAATAGATTGGTGAAATGGTCTTGTGGCACATGCATCTACTTCTTGAAATCTTTGTTCATTCCACAAAGACCATAAAAAACTCACACCAAAGTAATAAACACAGCCACAATCTATAATTTAAGACTATATTCTGCTGAACCACGCTCGAAGCCTGGACATGCTGGTCGCTGTTTTTCAGAGGACTATTGCTCTGCTGATGTTCTACTGATCAAACGTTTTTTTTCATTACCCAATAGAGCGTATTAACAATGATCATTCACAGACCAGTGCCATCTTGCCCATCATGAGGTTCTCTTCAGCTCCTAGTTCATTTCCCTGATCTTTTTATTTGTTTGGGACCAACTCTAAAGCCAAATATTTCAAGCCCGGTCGAACAGAGGCCTTTTTTCTTTAATCTTGACGTTTCTCCTGTCAGGGATTTTGCTGGCCACATTAGAGATGTTGTCAATGTCATTGACCCATTAAAGGGAAGCTGATGTAGAATGTAGCTGTGATCAAAAGGTAAACGACATATTTTGGCATTCAGGGTATGACTTTTCTGGCTGTGTAACGGTTTTCTTACATTTCTCTTAGTACTTAGCAAACGTGTTCCAGTCCTGCATCTGACACAACTAGTGGGTTCTGGTAAATGAATGATCGACAAAACGCGGTAGTGGAAGACAAACGTGTCGGTGGGTTGCTGTAGAGCACAATGTGCGAGGGGCCATGAGAGTCCTTGTAACACTACTTAGTCAACAGTGATGAACTCTCGCCAGTCTGGGCATGACCACAGCTTGCCTTCTGTTGTACAAAAAGTTCTTAATCAATTTAAGAGCCAAGAGGAAGTGACATCACTCTGCAGTTTGTGGAGCAGAGGGCCATGGTTTTTGTCGTCAATGGCCTTTGAAAAATCCACACGTCTGTTAAGAATCCATATTTCAGAGCTTAAGCAGCCTCTTCTCCAAATCCAGGCTACTGCATCATGCAAGTGAGTAAAAAAAAAAAAAAAAAAACGCATTATATTCTTAACGTTTGTGATTTCTGAATTTATTAAATCTAAATACCTTTCATGTTTTGAAATAAATAAAAGTTATCCGATGATTGGATAGTATGACAATATTCATTAAAGAACCGCAGCATTACCTAAGTTTGAGGCAGCTTTATTATCTGCATTAGGCTTTTCTTCTTTCAGTCATCTTTTGAAAATATATTGCCTGATTGTTTAGTATGTCTGTTTTTATCGGGACCTTGTGTGCTATGACTTATTTGTACCATTATCAAACCACTGAAGGAGATGACATGAAAACCAACAATATAGTTAAAACACAGATTTATGCAAAAAGTATCTTTTCGTGTGTGTGTTGTCTTTGGATTGAGTGTAAGAAGACAGAGTTGAGACATTGTGTGACGTTGTTGAGGTGGTCGTGTACAACGTCTTGTGACACAATTTGACCTTCTGTTTACTTGAATCCTAATATGGAAAACGAATATGGAGCTTGAATTCTTAAGTGGTTGTAAATTTAGGCGCATTTGGTCTTTGTTTTTTGTGGATGCGTTGAATAAGAGTTGTCGTATAAAAACTTTGCTTTAAGTGTAATGGTCATAACGTGAAGGAATATATTGAAAGAAAGCTGAAAATGAAAAAAAAGTTTAGAACGATTTTCATTCGTTCTTCTTTACAGTACACTGCGTCCGGGAAAAAAAAAAATCAGTCATCAACCGTTGTGTTATGAATGCTTAATTCATCACTTGTTTTGCTTACAAAACGAATAAGGTAAGTTCTGTTTGCTGCCACAGTGTGGTTAGAATCTATTTGTTTTTAGTGGGACGACCAGATAGTTACTTTTTAAAAAAAAACTGTTCTGTTATTTTCTTACTGTTCTGTTGCTTCTTGATGAAAAGGCGGGTCAAACTCACAGCACTAGCAACACTTGGTGGTAGGTCTGAATCGAGATGACCTCTTCTCTGGGAGACACTTCTGGAACTGACACAAAGACAGCCTCGTGCAATCTTTTACAGTGCTTTGGCTTGGCGCTTTTTGCGGTTCAGCTAAAACAGGGCTAGAGAACATAGTCTTCGTTCCTTATATTCTCTGTGTTTGAAAAAAAAAAGTCGAAGGAGCAGCAATTCAAGGATGACGATATGCGTAAAAACACATGGTTCTACCCAGAATTGTCACACTTTGATATACATGGATGTACAAACATGGGAGAAAGTTCAGTTTAAAAAGCCATTCAAAAGAAAAATGGTAACACTTAGGTAATTTTCAAATGAAAAAAAAAATGATTTGAAGCTTTATTTCATAGTAAACGTTATTTATTCAATTCTTCAATCAGTCTTGCTTTAACATGAAAATGTGATGTGAATCAGTGCTTCTTTTCTGCCTAGAGTTTGCCACAGGGAATGATAGCCACCTTCGACTTGTTGATCACAATTCGAGTCAGAATCTGTAGTACTCAGCTAGCATGCAGAGACTGGTTTTAAGAAAATCACGCACAGAAATGGGAGACAGGTATGTACTGTAAATTTATGGCATATTCTTTGTCTTTATTTACTCGGTGTGTCTCGCAGATAGCTTAGACAACATCTTCCCAATGCTCTTTAGTTGTATTTGCTCAGCTTGTCTCACAGATAGCTTACAGCAACAAAATCTGAAAACTCCTTTGTCTTTATTTGCCCGGCGTGTCTCAAAGATAGCTTTAAACAACAAATTCGCAGAACCCCTTTGTCTATATTTGGCTGGTTTGTCTCAAACATAGTTTAAAACATTATCTCAAAGCTCCCATCGCTCATTACGCTTGTTCGGGGAACAACAAAAGAGAATGAAACACAAACACAGAAAAACAACTTAATGGTGCATACGTTTCACTATTATGTCCCCTGCTGTCCCCCATGCTGTCACTTCCTTTTTTGGAGTCGACATCCCCCAGTCCCAAGCCTTTTTCATACAGTACCAACGGAATGAATGGATGGTGGGTTTAACAGACTTAATGTGTATGCAGTCTGGCCCTAGGGCGACACCAGGCTGACGGACTTCATATGTGCAGGTGTTCCCTACATGTATGGACATCCATTGCCCTTCCCTAATACGGGGCTCTGTCAGGGCGACCGCTTATGACCCCTCAACACGAAGAATACCTTTTTTTATGGGTTGTCAAAATACTTTGTCTCGCTTGCACCATGGGGATCTTTGGGTGCAGGCTTTGGGACTTAAAGCTGGATCCCCTCAAAACAATAGTCGTCTTAGCAAAAGAGTGGGGAGAGAACAAGAAAGGTATGTAGGAA
>JADBJO010000450.1:655000-702652 GCA_016801955.1 Conus betulinus
CACTCCAAAGCATACGTGTGTGTGTATGGGGAGGGGGGGACGGTGGGGAGGGGTCGGTGTGTGTGTGTGTGTGTGTGTGTGGGTGTGTGTGTGTGTGTGTGTGTGTGTGTGTGTGTGTGTGTGTGTGGTGTGTGTGTGTGTGTGTGTGTGTGTGTGTGTGTGTGTGTGTGTGTGTGTGTGTGTGTGTGTGTGTGTGTGTGTGTGTGTGTGTGTGTGTGTGTGTGTGTGTTTGATTGAGCGCACGCACGTGTGTTTGTGCAAGCATTTAATTGTTTAAAAGTATGTTCGTAACAGGACATGTGTTTTTTTTCTTTCTTTCCATTATGCCGTCATCAATTTGTCATTTACTGTTTTGACCGCCATCTTATTTGTGGGGTACTTGCTGGCGACTGCGCGTGCGCTTTTGTAAACAAGCAAGAGTGTGTCTATCTGTGTGTGTGTGTGTGTGTGTGTGTGTGTGTGTGTGTGTGTGTGTGTGTGTGTGTGTGTGTGTGTGTGTGATTCTGTTAATGTACATGAAGAAAAGGTTGAGAGCATGGGGACGGACGCACTGAAACGGACCAATATGTCCCTCAGAGCCCCATTGTCAAGGTCTGCCACATACGTGCAATGGTTGTTTTGATTCGGGTGGGGTCCTTCAGTTATAATGACGTTAGCCGCGTCAAAGTAGCCAGAGACTTGTGCATTTGGCAGGAAGGGACCCCTGAGCTTTCCTACCTGCCAGCGTAACTGCAGCCGTGTGTCTTGTGAAATGCAGGCGGTTGAGAAATATTTTGCAGGTTATATCGTAGCTGTTTCTGCCTATAACTTGCCACCGAGCTCTATGTACAAATACTGCCTAGTTGGTGAAGACAGAACTGTGTTTTATCATTCTACGAAGGTGTATCAATGGAGTCGTAGTCATAGGCCAAGGCACTGCATGATTACAAGGAAAATGTATATCTCTTCACGTGTTCATATTGACCTTCAATGTAAATATTCTCAGACAGTTCGTGGGATGTGTATGTTGAACAGAAACCAACATGTGATGAAGTCGTACAACTCAAAGGCTATTTCACTGACCAGTACACCTATGAGGCAACAATCTGTGACAGTGTGTCCTGAAGGCCACGTGACTTATACAATGTTTCTATGTGACCCCAACGCCAACGAAGTTTTGTAAAGTTCAGGCGTCATGCAGCGTTTCTTATCAAGTGTCAAATGTTGATCAGAACATTGATTCAAACCGTCACCATGCAACTTCAATTCCCTCATTTTTATGCAGTGATGACAACCTCGCATTATCGTTCTCCCCTGGTGTAACTTTGTAGCTGAATGTAAAGACAAGAGTGACGAATCCTTCTGCCATCATTCTCCTTGCGTGAACACATTCAGGTGTTCCAGTGGACAGTGCGTGTCCTATGACAAGGTGTGTGATCAACGGTGTCACTGCTGGGATGAATCAGACGAAAGTAATTGTTTGGCAGTGCCATACATAATTCAATACCCCTCACATTTTTCTTCCCCTGCTCTGATCAGTTTCAACAGCAACTTTCTATTCATTTCAACACAATTGAATTTCAACGACTCCTGTCCAGACAGCCACTATCGTTGTCCTGGTGACTTCAACGACTGCCTGCCTGTCTACACACGATGCAATGGAATGTACGACTGTATCGACCACCAGGATGAAGAGGGATGTGAGGACATGATATGTCCAGGATTTTTACGGTGTAGAACTTCTGTAGTATGTGTGCACAGTGATCATTTATGTGACGGCTGGTCTCACTGTCCACTGCATGATGATGAACTACTGTGTGACCTGACCTGCCCCGTAGACTGTCAGTGTCAAGGTCACTCATTTAAATGTGTCCATCAGTTCACTGCAGCACCCTTTCCTGATCTCCGTTTACTTAACGCCACAGGCTCTGGAATGACGCTGTCGGATTTCAGCCACAATACCTATCTAATTTACTTGGGTCTTGCCCAGTGTTCTGTAACTCACATACCTAACATAACATTGTTGAATTTAAAGTTCCTGGACCTTACTGGTAACCATTTGAAGCAAGTTAGCTTGACGTCTTTTCTCGATCTGGAAAACCTAGAAGCATTGTCACTGTCCAAGAATCCCCTGACCTCCCTCTTCATTGACCAGTCATCTAGTGTGCAGCAGAACAGACTGACATCCATAGATCTATCACACACCATGCTTACGCTGTTTGATGCTCAGCTTTTCTTCCCGTTTCCCCGCTTACAGAAACTGAATTTAACTTCCACATCCATTCACACTTTCATCAGCAGTTTTCAGTCCATGCCTCATTTGACTGAACTGTACATGGACGGACGGCAGCCCAGTGAAAACGTTTCCAGCTGACATTTTTACACACATCTTTCTCGTTTGCGTTCTGTACACACAGATAATTATAAACTGTGCTGCAGTGAAATTCTGCCTCGTACCTTTGACAGCGGCTGTTGCTACGGTCCTGAAGACGAGATTTCATCATGTGAAGACTTACTGCAGTCATGGACGTACCGTGTGTTTCTGTGCTGATGGCATGTCTGTCTTTGACCGGTAATATGTTCTGCTTCTTTTGCACGTTTGTTCGTGAGACATCAGACCTCTGTTAACTGGATTTCAATGTGTTTGTCACCAACCTTACCATATCTGACTTTCTGATGGGTGTCTATATTACAATCATTGGAGGAGTAGCCGATGAAAGGTTTCGTGGCAGATACCTCAAGTATGATGATGCATGGAAAAAACAGTGTGACCTGTAAGGTAGCTGGTTTTCTATCTTTGTTGTCCAGTGAAGTGTCAGCTTTAGTCATTTGGTTTATCACTCTGGATCGTTTTATTGTCCTACGTTTTTCCGTTCAGCACTGTGAGGTTTGAGAAAACATCAGCAGCAACGGCTTGCCTGTTAACTTGGATGGTTGGTTGGTTGGGTTCTTGCCGTTTTGCCTTTACTTCCGATGACATCACACTGGGAGTTTTACAGTCAGACAGGCATATGTATTCCTCTTCCAGTTATGAGGCAAGAATTCAAGGGGGAAAACTGTATTCTGTTAGTATTTTGATAATTCTAAATCTTGTTATGTTTTTGCTTATTTTCGCTGGTCAGGTCTTTATCTATTGGTCCGTGCAGAACAATGCCTTGAAAAACAATTCGACCAAAGTTTCACGGGACATGACTATAGCCCGGCGGCTGATGAGTGTTGCAGTGACAGATTTCCTGTGCTGGTTTCCTGTAGGACTGTGTGGAACTCTGGCATTAGCCGGGGACTCCCATACCTGGGGAAGCGAACGTGGCTCTAGCTGTGTTTGTATTACCTTTGAACTCTGCTATTAATCCTTTTATGTATACATTCAATGCATTAGCGGAAAGGAGTAGAAAATCCAAAGGAAGCCGAACTCTTACGATGGTTGGAATCACATCATGATGTGATAGGTGTTTGACACGTTATGTCGCACACTTGATGATGTACACAAAACCTGTAGTTTTGATCAATTTGAATGAAAACTCAAATAGCTTAGACTGCCAGAGAGAGAGAGAGAGAGAGAGAGAGAGAGAGAGAGAGAGAGAGAGAGAGAGAGAGAGAGAGAACGAACGAACGATTTTAATCAGTATAGGCCATGACCCTTTCCAAGGCAAATACAGTTTAGGAGTAACTATTCATACAACAAGGCAATGTTACATCGTCTGACAAGAACTAGCTAACAGATAAGCGTATCCAATGTGCACAGTATCTGTAACAGCTAAGTTCATTCAACTGAGCAAAACTGTGCGCCTCTTAAAGCTTTTTATAAGTACATGCAAATGTTCTTTAAAACTCCTCCGTTTTGATTTGCAGTAAGTAAAGCAGCTCGAAGTGAACAAGGGTCTTTTTTTTTTATAGAATTTCCTAGGGATGTATTCATACCCTAAATTCAGAAGTGCAGAACAACAAAGTAAAAAGATATAATTCGCCTTCATTTGCCTCTTTGCATAAAGAACACAACATATCGATGTTTTGAGTCTTTGTATACTAGCGCTGATTTACTTATTCGTACTTCTGAATCTGAATCTTGTTAGATAACTTTTGATATGGCTATTGATATTAAGTGAAAGGTATTTCTCAAAGCTGATATATTTTCAAAGTTCTTTAAAATGAATGTTGTTTCACTGCTCCGGATGTTCTCAAGCCACTTTTGCCATCGATTTTCTACCAATCGTTGTAGTAATTGCCTGAGAAAAGCGTTTACATTTTCAACGCGTTGATATATTCAGACGAATCCAAACCCACTAAGAAAGAAAACGTTCCAAATGCCTGAAACCCCCACGACTTTTTACCACATGATTCTAATCCTCAGAGTATACTATTTGCTTTACGACATAATCCGTCATCATCCATTCGTAAAATTTTAGCCAATATCTGATACACGGCACAGATGAATTGATATAAGTAGGATAGCAATTTGTCTCCGCATGAACACATTCATTTGGTGTCTTCATACGAACCCCCGGAAATATTTTGAGAGCAAACAAATGGACTTTCTCTATATGAACAGCAGATTTATCTAGACCCCAAATTTCAGCACCAAACTGGGCAACAGGTTGAACCTGGCCATCAAACAGTTTTAGACATACTGTTAAGGAATTGTTATTCAACATATACATTTTTTGCAAGATACACTATAAGGCATTTTCGCCATGCTCGCTAGATTCTGGCAAGCAACTGTAGAACTTAAACGTGTGGAGAAATAAGCACCAAGATATTTGTAACAGTTCCAAATAGCTATCATTTGTCCATTAAGAAAGCATCTGTCTCTTCCTCTCAGATAACCGTCTTTTCTGAAAACCACAGTGTGGCTGTTCCTCATACTCACTCTCAGCTTAAGTCGAGATGCTACCTTTTTATAGGTATATCAGAAGTTACCTGATGATTCAATTGAGGTTGGAGGCCAGCTGGAGTTTCAGACAACAAAGCAATGTCATCAAAGCTAGCAGCAAAATAAATAGTTCAATAAAATCTGGGGAGATATAGTTGCACCACGCCTTCCATTTTCTATTATTTCGAAAAGCCTATTCATTTATAAACAAAGAGAAAAGAACAGGAGTGCAAGCATAGCCTTGTTTTAACCCTTTATACCTATGACATAGTAAATTTCCCCATGGATCTGACCCTGGTTTTACGTTCCTATACTTACTTTTAAGGTAATGAAATATGATACAGAAATATATTAGAAATTACATTTATATAATGATAATAATAAGTAAAGTAAATAAATAAATGAAAATATAAGTTGTAAAGAAAATTAATAATGATAATAAATGCATAAATAAATCACTGAAAATTTATAATGGTAATAGAATAGACAGACAAAAATGATAACAAATAAAAAAAATAATAACAATATCAATGATAGTATAATACTAAAGGTATTAATACTAATACTAAGGGGGAGGAATAAAAATAAGGGGAGGAGGGGGGGGAGGGGGGAGAGGGAGGACAGGAAGAACAGAAAGGAAACAGAAGATATAAATTATGGGAAGGATGGAATCTAATAGGTATATTAATAATCATATTAATAGTTTTGTTAATAATTGTGATCGTAACTCTATAGTAATGGTAGAGATGCTATAGGAGGCTAGTCAAGTGGTAAGCTGGAATGTTAGAAATATTGTAAAGAATAATAATTACATTAATGAAAAGTAGTAGATATAAACATTTGTATTGTTATGAAGCTGTAACAAAAGGTATACTGATAAGATAAACAAATAAATAAAATTAAATAAAAAATATTTATATATATATATATATATATTAGCAGGAGCACCCGGCGTTTGCCCGGGATACATGAACATTCTTTGCGATACTCACGTGACGGCAAACATGTATCAATTGTTTTGATTTACAATCACCCCCCCCCCCCCCCCATCTTCTCTCCCCCTTCCCCCACACAAATACACATTTTCTCTCTGTGTCTGTCTTTCTGTCTCTCTCTCTCTCTTATACATTCTATTGTTTTCCGCCTGCCCTGCCCCTTTCCTCTGGATCTTCCCTAGCACATCTAGATGCTTCTCTCGCTCGATTTTCCGCCTGCACTCTGTTCCCATTCCCATTCTTCTACTTGCCCTTAATTTTATAGGAATAGACTTTGTGCAGAAGTAGTTTATTTAGGTTTTGCTTGAGTTAATCAACGGGTCTGTGTCTAATGTAAAATAGTGTATCAGGCTTTGCACGGTACATTCATTTTTCTGGCCCCTCTCATTCCTCCTTTTTCATCCCCCCGCACCCTGTCCCATCCATGTTGCAAAATTACTTACCGTTACTGGATATACGCGTACCGAATTTTCAACAACAACGGTGTAAATTTAGAAAATAACAGTTTTTAACGGTCAATGTTCAGTTTGAGTGACCTCCCCTGCAATCAGTGTGTAGCGCGGCCTAACTAGCAGAAATACACATTAGCTGACAAACTGTCTGTTTCTTCGTTTTCGTCACTTATGAAAAGTTAAAAAAATGACGTCTCCAGGAGGGAACTGTAACCCTCTTCTCTTTGACGATTTTAAAAACCAACAAACACAATGCCTCTCACCCACCTACATAAATGGTTTGTTTTGATCATCTTAAAATGAAAACAAACTTTAAACAGAAAAAATGAAAAATCTCATTATTTGAAACTAAGATTTTATTATAACTCTCTCTCTCTCTCTCTCTCTCTCTCTCTCTCTCTCTCTCTCTCTCTCTCTCTCTCGGCTCTCTCTCTCTCTCTCACACACGGCTGCAAAGACACACACACACACCACAGATATTTTTTGTCCTTTTCAATTTTAATGAACTCGTTAAACAATTGGGATAAGGAGCACAATGATGTTAAGATGTTGATATAAATTTTAAAAAAAATGTACTCAATAAACACGTGATTACATAAAGCACTGTAAACCACACACAAAACGCACATTTACACTCTACCCAAAATAAGTTAAAAAAATCCAGCATATCAAAGGATTTTCAGCCAGATTTGTCGAATATAGTTACACACCGTCAAATCAAAGTTTTAGAATATATCAAGCATGCATCATCGTGCATTATCGGTCTTTAACTTTCCTCATCGTGTTTAGCTTTCCTGATGATAATGACAATATGATAATGATGATGATATTAATGATAATAATAACAACAATATAAAATGATGATAATATCTATCTGTCTATCTATACTCTACGTAAGTTCTATTTCAATCAATATAGATATCTTCCTCAGCTTCATTGAAACTGTATTTTTACATGGTTTAATCTTGACAGAGCACAAAAAACTCATCCTATCAACTTACCACTCCATCTGCTGAAATCGTCAAAAAAAAAAAAAAAAAAAAAAAAAAAAAAAAAAAGCAAAGGACAAAATGACGACGAAACATCAAGGATGACACAAGGTATGAATAGATGAAATCAGAAGGAAAACCAGCCGCCGTGGCGAAGTGGTTAGCGCGTCGCGGACTCCCGGCTGCCGGCTGGGAGGTCGTGGGTTCGAATCCCATCAGAGTCGTGTGTTTTTTTCTGCCCCGACCGGCTCCTACCCAGAGTTGAGTTTGCTGCGGACTCAGTTGGGAAGACTGGGACCATACAGTCGAGTTTCATCCACTTAATGGATGCGTTTCTGAGAGTGTTGCTCAAATTTCCTGACCAACACTGCAGGTGCCTGTATCTCTCTTGGGCCTCGTTGACGCCGGGATATATTATGAAAGGAAGCGTAGAGTACAGCCCTGTCATGTTGTCTCAGACCGAAATGGAAATCCGTAGCATCATCTTAATCATCCTCATTCTCATCGATCAGCATTAAAAAAATATGCCTCAAATTCTGTGGCCCTTCATGCCCTGCTCTCATGGTGACCTCAGTTTCGATGTCTTCTCCATGTCTGTGGCCTTGGTTTGGTTCCGTCGGGGTCACCGGTATCGGCGAGTCCATGGGGACTGTCGTTGGTCGGACGTGGTGGCGCCCTCCGGAGGGAGAGCTCACTCACGCCGGCTCCGCGACTAGTAATTATTGTCGTCAGTAGGGGGCTTAGTAGGTGGCGTCCTGCGTATGTTAGATCAGAACAGGCGCCACTGAACACCACCGAAGTGACTCGGCAGCAGTGCTGTGTTTCCTCCGGTGGGTTGCCTCTTGACGACTTGACATTGACTGCTCCCTGTGGATTGCCGGTGCCGGGGCTGGACCAGCCGGGCTGTGGCTGTGGACGGGGTGTCGGAATGAGCGGCGTGGGTGCACTGCCTCTGAGGTGGCGCAGAAGAAGTTGGGACAAAAACAAAAAAAAAAAAATCAGAAGGAAAAAAACAACTGTGTTGTGGAGACGGATTAAGTAAGCACTTGTAATCATTATATTACGCGTTGTCTTCTTCCCTAGAAAGTCTGTCCTCATAGCAGAAAAAAAAATTGGCGACAAGGAAGACCAAAGGAGGCAGATAGCAAGGCAACGACTACCTAAAACGTGTGTGCAAGGTAATAATTATCTAAAACGTGCGCGTGCGCGCGCGCGCGCGCGGGCGGCGTGTGTGTGTGTGTGTGTGTGTGTGTGTGTGTGTGTGTGTGTGTGTGTGTGTGTGTGTGTGTGTGTGTGTGCGTGCGTGGGTGCGTTTCCAAACATTCAATCAACAAACACCAGTATTAGCTTAAACCTGCGTCCCCATTTCACACACACACACACACACACACACACACACACACACACACACACACACACCGAAAAAAAAAACTTTGAAAAAAAAAACGAACGAAAAAAAAAACTGGCAGAAATGAATGTGGGGATAACATGGTGCCGATTGGTGTATGTCGATTGGTGTATGTTGACTGGTGTATATCGATTCGTAAACCGTACTTTCATGATGCTTCATCTGTTAAAATGGTGACGTTTTTGTAGCATAGGAGTGCCGTAAATATGCCACCACAGCCAAAATGGTTCAATGCGCTTGATTAAAGTTTAGAGTTTTCATTTGTCAATAATCACATTATACACAACTATCTGTCTTATCTTGCGACAAATTTGAAAAGATAAGTGTCACTCGTTTTTCGTTTTTATTGTTCTGAATGTTATGTTGCCTAAACAAGACATGAGGTCGAAACGCGTCGTGTTTTGTCTTGAATTTTTTTTGTCCCCTGTTAAGTGGGGGATTTAATTTGAATCTTTTCAAACTTTGTTTCATTGGACGTACTCGACACGAGCAAACAGTGGAGCATCCATTGCAGTCACCAGGATTTGTCCTTTGTTGAGAAAATCTGTCGAACGACGCACCATGTCCATGCCATAATTGACCATTGCAGCTGTAGCTGCCTTTTCATAGAAGAAAGGCATCAGCTGGGACAGAGCAGGTGCTTTCTCCTTGAAAGATGACTCATCTTGCTGAGATGCATGATAAGCTGACCAAGCCACGCACTGCCCCTTGTCCAGCTTGTCTTTGTCAATCAGACCCAGAGCTGTTTCAAGCCAGTTTCTCCTTCTCCTTGGCTGCCTCCGTATTTGTCATGACAGTCTGAGGTTCTTCTTTGGAACTTCAACTGCAGATTCTTTTAGGGATACAGCTGGCACAACACTGAAATTGTCGGGCAAGGAGAAATCTTCTTCTTCACCTGTGGAAGAAGAGTGTGGCCTCTCTTTCCTGCCCTTTGTTGGAGGGAGTAGGCGACTGAAAGAGGCTTATCCCAGTTCCGTAAAAGGAACCTTTGGCGGCGGCGCTTGAAGGATTGTAGTCCAGATTATCCATTGCACCCGCGATAAACAGTCCAACACGAAGTTGAGACGGACAGACAACGCCTTCTCTTTGTGCTTTCTGGCAAACTGCAGAGGCTAGCTGATTCTTAAGCTGAAGAATCCGGGAATAGCTGACACTGAGGCCCACGTCATGCCAACGAGTGATCCTTTTTTTGGACCGCGTCAGTGTGTTCATTCAACCCTATGTACAATGGCAATGGGGGCTCAGAGGACAAAGAATGTCGCCGCTTTGCCCCACTCTTAGTCGTTTTTGTGCGATTGAAGATTACTGTCTGACATATTGTAAGTGTAGCCTGTGATTTTTGAGTTTCTTGATTTTTAAAGTAGGCCCATTCACCATCATTGAGACAAGCATTTTCAGTGTTGTTGGGATTGAGTCTTCTTGGCAGTTTGGTGGAAAGGTTGCATCAAAATGAAATCCTTCAAACTTGAAAGTGTCCTCTCTGATGATTTTGGCAGCTTTTGCCAAAATGGAAGCATCTCCTTCATAATCAGTGGAGGCTTGTTTCAGCATTTGTCTCATTCCTTGATAAAAAAAAAAATAAGCACCACGTTTTTTTTTTTCCATCATTGCGTTCTTGTGTTTGGGAAAGAAGTGGAGAATTTGTTCTTTGAAGCGCACTTTGTTGACTTCTCTCTGAATTCCAAGTGCAGCGAGACGTGCTTCATACATGTGCCGCAACTCAGAAAACTTGAAACAGAAAGTTCCATCTTCTGCTGAAGTCTCTATGTAGCTTGTCAGCTCAATAAAAGCCCCAGCTTCTTTTTTTCTTGTTTTTCCTTTTGACTCCCATCAGAATCTTTTTGTTTTCTTTGAACCCTCAAGAAAGTACGATGGCGGTTCCGGTGTAACAGCCCGTTCATACCCCCCTCTGGAACTTACCCCGGGGTAAGTCTGGGCTAGCTGTTTTTTACCCCCAGGGGTATTTTAGCTAGAACTTACCTCCCCCCCCTAGTTGGAACTTACCCCCACGGTGGTAAGTTTGGATTAGCCTGGATTTACCCCCCCCCCCCCCCTCCCAAAGGGTCAGTTTAGGACTATTTGGAATCTTCCTCCACCCCACCCCACCATTCAAACAAGAGAGGGTTATTCAGAGTTTTCCTCTGCCTTTTCCCAACACGCACACCTGCTTTTAAAAAAAATGTGTTAGCCTGCATATTTACCCCACCCCTCCCATTTCCTATATACAGTCAATTGGGTTTAGACAAAGTGTAGTTCTAGACTCTTCTCAATAGATGGACCTCCTACCCCCCCCCCCCCCCCCCCCCCCCACCACACACACCCTGTTTCACTAACAGATACATATTAACATTTCTTGCGCTAGCTTACATGTGTGGGGTCAATATTCGGGTGTGTGAATACGCCCGTGTATGCGTGGGAAAGAAAGACGGCTACATGCCAGTGTGACCAAGTGCCAATGTGACCAAGCGTAGTTGTGACACACAGCCAATTATAGTCTCCCGAGTACCTGTGTACCTTGTACAATGCAGACGACTGGTGGTCAGTGCCACTGACCGCTGGTCACTATGACGTAAATCAGATATTTCGACTATTTTACAGTTATTCAGTGTCTCATGAGTGTTTGTATACCTTGTGCAATGCAAACAACCAGTGGTCAGTGGCACATTCCATTGGTCACTTTAACGTATAACAAGAGATTTAAACTATTTTTACAGCGAATTAGTGTGTCCTGAGTGCCTGTATACCTTGTACAATGTAGATGACTGGGGGGGGGGGGGGGGTCAGTTCCAACTGGGGGGGGGGGGGGGGGGTAATCTCCAGCTAGTCGCAGGCTAGCCCAGACTTACCCCGGGGTAAGTTCCAGAGTGGGGGTAAGAATGGGTTGCTACACCGGAACTCTGAAACAGTTCAAATGGTAATGCCATCTGCAGCTACTACATCTCCAGCAGCAATTCTTGATAGTACTCCTGTATCCTGTAGGTCAGTTGCCAATCGTCTGATGTTCTGGTCAGCACCCATTGTCATAAATTCATGGCGCTGGCCGTCATACTTTGAACAAAACATAACAATTGTTCTTTGTCACTGACTGACGAACCTTCTGTCACTTTTCTTGCACACCTTCACCAGATGGTCGTGCTTCTCAAAAACTCTCTTTTGTTTTTGTTCGTTCTAACTTGCATTTGTTGAACCTGCCATAACACGTTCTGTGCCACTGAGCCCAGTCGTCTGCTGTGATGCTTTCGTCAAAGGGAAGAGTCACAGGTTAGCATGTGCAGTCCCCGAAATTCACTGACGATATTCAGAAAGTTTTTATATGGCTGCTGCGGCTGTCTTGACTCCCATGGTCCTTCAAGGGGCAGTTCAGTTTCTCGCTGTCCACTATAGGTCAAGCCCAAAACGAAGTAAAAGATAAAATTAACCTTTTTTTTTTATAACAAATAAGTACAAAATGCAAAATACAAAACACAAAATTACGAATACAAAATCATAATTCTTAGTTTCTTTGAGTCCAGTGGCTTCTTGGATGACTCATTAAAATAATGAATCTATTCGCAGAGTCTTTTTTCATTTGATTAATGTCGGTTGTCAAAGACACGACCACAACCAATAATTTATCCGCGGTCGCCACGCTTTGTGAATTAAATCGTCTGTTTTTAGGAAACTTTTGCCATGCTACCTTGGAACATACCAAAATCTGCAAGCATAAAGCATGTAGACCACCTTGACAAAATATGGTACTTTTGTCCACTCTCTCCCCATCTCATCAAATAATGGGTCTTACAGCCCTCACTATGATGAGTCCGATCCAGCGGACGAAAGGCTTAGGAGCAAATACAAATAGATCTGCCTTCAAGAGGGATGGATTACAATGGTTCCCTCATGCAGCTAGTGAAGGGGTTTTCATATTTATGATATATTTTCTTCATCTTCAACACCCCCCGTCCCCTTCTTTTTCTCTTCCATCTGACGAACTGGAATTCAGGCCAGTGCGTCACAAAAACGTACTAAAATTTACGGTGACGCACTGATTTTCTCCTGTACGCATTGCAACTCTGAGCAACGCATCACGCAAAAGGGCTTTCGTCTTAACCGCCACGATCGAAGTTAAAAACGTGAATTTTTCCTCGCCGTTTTAGAACGTTCTGAATCGCTGAACACTTCCGCTTGAGAACTCTTCTCTACTGAACACCAACAAGAGTAATAGGAAATAGGCCTATGATTGGACCACAAGATCACTGATTCAGCTGAGTGGAAAACCGTAGAATTCCGGCTTTTCAGAATCAAAATCCGACAGTTCAGCTGTAGCTCGTGGGTGATAATCCAGTGAATGGAACCAAAGTCGCACGATCTATGAACATTTCGGATGATTAGTGGCTCCGTTTTGGACGTACGGATGTGTTGCTCACAGTGCAAGAATGGCCAGTCTACAGTTTCGTTATAGGTTCCACCGGGCTTCCGATGATCATTGCGTGGCGATTGAAATTTGGTCATACAACAATTTTTTTTTTCAACATTGACGGAAATGGCTCGCATAGTGGAAATTCTGTGATGATAATCGAAGAGGAGGACATCCCACAAATCAAGCTTCACTTTTAAAATCCTGACAGTGTGGGTGCTCACATTTACTCATGTTAGATGATATACTTTTAAAAACGTAGGAACACGAATATGAATGGGTAATATTTCGCCATGTCTAGAATAATTCATTAACTTTATTATAAACACTTCTTTTCTAATGTATTTCTATCTCTATTATAAACACCTCTTTTTCTACTGAATTTCTATCTCTTTCAGTGAGAGCGCGCGTGTGTGTGTGTGTGTGTGTGTGTGTGTGTGTGTGTGTGTGTGTGTGTGTGTTCACTACATTTTCTAGCAGTTATAAATGGTGGAACCCTAAATATTTTGGTGATTCCGTGAAAATTTGGAAGTGAACTTTTCATACCGAGTCTGACCCCCTAACTTTTAAGAAATAATTATCACTGCAAGTGCGCATCATCTTCTTCCAAAAAAATAGCATATTTGAAGAAATCCAAGCAACACAAGAAAAGCACAGTTATATAGTCTTTGTTGTGTTTCAGAGACGCGGCTTCGGTGGCCTCTTTCAGCTTTTTGAGATGATGTCACGTGTCTGTCTCCCAGTGTTGTCGTCTCCACCCGTTTCCAAAGTGAACAAGAGAAAAGATAAGATTTTTTCGTCTGTGGAAGAACGGAAAAACGAAGGACCTTTGATCCCGAACCTGGTGCTTAGAACATCTTTCCGAAAAGCTCTGTTAGTAAACAGAGTTGTGAACCTGTCATCCTGGGGCTGCTGGTTCGAATCTACAACAGGCCGTTCTGGTACAGGGGGATTTTCCCTTCAGAGTTAACATTGGTTCGGACTCCGTTTTTTTTAAAAAAAAAAACGTGCTTGGAACGAGACTGTAAACCGAAGTTTTGCGTGTGAACGCATGCATAACATCTTGCACACATGTAGAATCCCATCACCGACCAACTTTCGGAAGAGAAGACCATTTGGCCGTTGTATGTGTGACACGTGTACAAATAGCATTCACCCCGCTCAATCAAGTTGCAGCCAAAATGGACCGGTTTGTCCCTCAGATCACACAATTTTCGGCAATTTAAAAAAATCATTAAAAAATCAAGCACTTCATTTTGGGGCATGAAACACACACCAACGGATAGAAAAAAACAATATATTTGTAAATAATGCTTAGCTAGAATGAGGAATTTACACACTTCACATCATGTAAATAATCCAAAATGTTAGTCATTTGCAGAAAATCAAAAACGTGTTTGTGCATACTGTAATCCACTGATTTATGCTCTCTATCCTCCCACACAAGTTCAATTACACATCTGAGCACTTAATATTACATATAAGGGTCTACTACCCTCCTAAAGAACTGTCGTTAGATAAATCGATGATTAAAATGAAAATAAGAGGATTTTGAGGCAGCTCGGTCCTGCACAACTGACAAAGTGAGGGGCATCAAACAGTCTGCACTTCATGAGGCGAAGAGTTCCTAAGCTGGAAGTTTCTTACTCCCGCCGGTACAGAGTGATTAACCTACCTCGATGCAGCTCTGACTGTAACTGCTCGTTTTATCAGATAACCTTAAACTTAGATATCCAAAGACTGTTTACGCTCAGAATGAAACTGAAGCCTAATTGTTCGGGATTTTTTTTTTTTTGTAAGACCCAAAGACATCCAAGACATTCTGCATCCAGGCTAGCTATCACTCTTGAGGCCACTTAAGATTTGTTTGATGTCAAGCAGCTTGCAGCACGAGAGAGAGAGAGAGAGAGAGAGAGAGAGAGAGAGAGAGAGAGAGAGAGAGAGAGAGAGAGAGAAATTAAATGAAATGTAAAATGGTTTACTCATACAAAGAGGCCATAGCCCCTAGAAACTTAGTTTTCGTACATATCCAAGGACAGCTTACGCTCAGAACAAAACTGAAAAACAGAGACAGAGAGAGAGGCACAGAGAGAGAGAGAGAGAGAGAGAGAGAGAGAGAGAGAGAGAGAGAGAGAGAGAGAGAGAGAGAGACGCTTTGACACTTTGATATTTTATTGTCATTACCAATGAGGTCTATTGACGAGGGGGGAGAGGTAACAGAACAAAAACATTTCCCTCTTCCTTTCCTGCAAACAAATAGTACACTTTCATTCCTAGTGTGTACCAAATCAAAGTTAACAAAAACAAATAAATTCGTAACATTTCGTTATGTCCTCACTCACGCACAGGAGTAATGCAGTAAAGTTAAAAAAAAAAAAGAAAACCTTAAGACTGACTCGACCATCCACTCAATCAAATGATGACATTGTATTTTACCGATCTCTTCAACTTGGAAAAAAAAAAAAAAGACTGACTCGACCATCCACTCAATTAAATGATGTCATTGTATTTTACTGATCTCTTCCACATGCGATGAATGATAAATATTCAGAGAGAGAGAGAGAGAGAGAGAGAGAGAGAGAGAGAGAGAGAGAGAGAGAGAGATGACGTCATATAATGTATTATACTTGCCGTTCTGTTCTGCGAAGATCCGTTTGACTGCAGAGCAATTATCAGCAACAATGTGTGTCTGTGAGGATGAACGTACGTATGTGTGCATGTGTGGTGGGTAGGGGGGGAGGGAAGAAAGATGTAATCTTGTGTTTTTGAGTGCTAATGGCCGATTTTTTTTCCTGCAAGTTTTTTTTTTAATGTACCACTTAGTTTGTGGGTCCAAACTGTATTCCGGTTCAAGTTTGAGAACCGTGTGACTATGCAGCCCAGGTACTAGGTCAGCTGTGTTCAAAATCGCACCTCACCGCTAGAATGGAGATTTTAGTGCAGTTAATCGTGTTCTTATGTGTTGACAACGTCCCCAAACGTCTGACTGTCCTCAATCATCTCAGAAACAGTGTCTTGAAACAGTGTGTCAGACCTTGGTAAGGACAAGGAGCAGCCCATTCACTTCCCTGTTGAAGGTGTTACAACACTGGGATGTGACGTAGGGGAAGGTGCAGCTTTCACCAGAACTAGAGGTAGAGACCGAAAGCTAAAACGCAGTCACAACTCACACGGCAGACCGTACACGTTTTTTTTTTTTTTAAACAAAAACAATTATTGGAAGTGCATTATGTTAATATGGATGATTGATTCTTTTGGCTGATGAGGCGTATATTAACTTGAAGTGTATTGTGCTAATATGGATGATTGATTCTTTGAGCTAATGAGGCGTCTATTAACTTCTCTTCTTTTAACGTCCTTGTAGTCTTCTCGTAGATTTTTTTTGTCTTGAATACGTCGCTGGAATCACGTCGAACCCGTACAACGAGTCCAAAACA
Organism: Conus betulinus; assembly: GCA_016801955.1. Lineage (NCBI taxonomy): Eukaryota > Metazoa > Mollusca > Gastropoda > Neogastropoda > Conidae > Conus > Conus betulinus. The sequence continues at coordinate 671,527 of JADBJO010000450.1, forward strand.
GGAAGACAGTCCGGGAAAGAGTTGACAGGGAGCAAGACTGGAACCCGGAAAGGAAAACTGGAACCACCTGCAAGGAGGTGCCTAACTATGCACACTGCCTCAATATCTGTTTACTAATGCCCAAGGACAGCTAGGTGTTCGACAAATCAACCCAGGTGTGTACAAGTCAAGTGTGATGCAACTGTTTTGCATGTGTCTAAAGTTGGCATGATGAAGACACATAGATGGCTTATGAGATGCAACGGAAAGTGAAGATGACACCCAATGACGATTCGGGCAACTCTTCACCCTTTTTCCAAATAAATTCTTAAACATCTATTCATAACAATTTTTTATGATGCGACGATGATCGCATACAATAATAATAGATATGACGTGACGATGGTCGCATACAACATATCAACATACCGATGCACGCCGAGATAGATAACTGACCCATACAATCATGAAATTAATAATGAAAAAGTTTATTATTAACAGAGAAAGATCGATTGAATGAGGAACTGACCATGGACAAAGGCGGTTCCGACGACGCCTCGTACAGCGTGGCTAGGAGAGGTCCAAACCCTGTCCTGGTCCGGCCGCCCGCGGTCGCCTCCTACTGGCTGAAGCTGGTGAAGAAATCGCCAGGTCAACGGCAGGAAGGGATGCTGGTGAAGGATGAAAACGGATTCTTGAATTTGATGTCGTTGATGAACGAAGTTATTGTCGGAAATGTGAATGAAAAGTCCAGTACAACCTTGCAGATTCTTGAACAGGCTCGATGGGTCCTCGACGAATCAAAGCGTTGTAAAAAAAAATATCAGGACACGATCACAATGTATATAGATTCCTCCTAGTGAAGATGGCCGGGCGATCTCGACTGACAAAATAACTTGTATCAAGAATACGCAGAATCCGATTCTTCTTCTTCTTCTTCTTCTTGTCTCTTCAATTTCATTCTCCGTCCCTTACTGAGTCTCTTGTGGCAACTTTTCTTCCTCGATCACTATCTCTCAATCAAAAGGAGTCCCTTCAAGCGTTTCCTTTTGGTCCAGTACACCTTTTGACCCTTCTCTCAATCTGTTCATCTCTGTTCTTCCCACACACCAACTAATTGCTCCCCCCCCCCCCCCCCATTTCTATCGAACCCTACTCACCCAGTTAAGGGCAAGTTGCTACAATAAAACAAATTGCACGCAAAACATACAGAGGAGTGAACTATATTGCCTGTCCACTTGCTAACAAAATTGTAGCTCTGTGTTCACCCTCATTAACCCTTTATCTTCCTTTTCACCTTAACCCTGTCTGGTCTATGTATTATGCGTTCCCATTGCATGACATAGACTAAAATGAACTATTACAACGTTTGACCCGATCATGTGTTCATTTGCCTTATGCCTGTCTGTACCAATTGTCTTGATCTGTTAATAACAACAATAGTAAACCAGTTGTGCTGTTGCTTTTTTCCGCCTTGCAACTAGGTAATAACCATATGTATTGAAAATGCTCTCTAACAAAATGCATTTTCAGCTGCTTATTCCCATTGACTGTGAAGCCGTGGTTGGCTTGAATTTTAATTAAAGTCACTGGCTGATCACACATGGGGCTACAAACAACGCCCCCCCCCCCCCCCCCCCGCCCCACGCACCCCGTCCACGAACCCTACCTTTCCCCATCCCACCCTTGGTCCTCCCTTGTGTCTCTCCCCCCCCCCCCCCCCCCCCAACCACCCTCCATCTCCAAAACCGACCGGTTCCGATTGTTATGACTATAATTTGTGCCACAACATTTTACTGCTTAAAAAAAAACACTGCAAAATTCAATATTTGAGGAAATGTTTGGTATTATCCCAAAAGAGCCTGTCCCACCCCTCACCCAAACTCCAACGTGTAACAGAGTTTACATAATTGTGCTGCCTCCACTTTTTCGTCTTTTTAAGTTTGAACGCACTCTGGCTGTTAACAACCATGCAGCCACAGCAGCCGGAGCAGTAATAGCTTTGTAAATGTGACCACAGTCACAGGCCAAGCTTTGTCACGGTCAGTGCCGAATCCAAAACCTGTGGAAATACTCGCTTGTGACGGCCCATCGCCTCTCATGAAACCCAATCCAGTCAACTGAAAATAAATTGGAGCGCAGAGAGCGAGGACCGTACACTGGAAATGTTTTCAGTCACAGTAAAAACACAGACATGCCCCACCCACCCCTTTTCATAACAGATTATGTTCCTTCCCTCTTTTTCATCCTGACAGAAAGTTAAGTGAAACATTAATTCCCTCAATATTCTCTCTCCTCCCTTTGAAAAAGCAAGTCAGTAGTGTGTCTGCGAAGGCTAAGTTAGTTATAGCATGTCTCAAATATCTGTGAAAAGGAAATACACTCTAGTCTGTGAAAGTACAAACTGTCTTTGTTAATCCCACAACACCAGTACAATACAAACGTTGAACAAGTAAACAGAGCACGCGAGGCACGAACAATACACATGTTTTCAGTTAGAGTAAAACCTTAAAGACCATTATGGCTGGTCCCATCCTCTCTGTTTTCCTATTTCCCCACTCCGCTTTCAACGAAACTATCCCCCCGGCCTTGCAAATGCACCAGGCCAGTTGCTTGACCGGGTGGTATCCTAATCCGAATTTTTCCCTTGCTTCTTGCCTATTTTGGCGAAAAGTTTATAACACAAAAAAAGTCTGCGTAGAGTCAGGTGAGGAAAAACAACCGCACTGACGTCCGCATGAGAAGTAGCAAACCGTATGTGAACAGCAGCGCAAGACAACCAAAGATGGTAAAAGGCACTGTCCCCGGGTTTTTTCTCTCTTCAGAGGACAACACGTAAAAAAACCTCATGTGGAAAACGCCACCTTCCGGGTGTCAAAAAAAAAAAAAAAAAAAGTTATGGATGTGTCGCCCACAGGTTTACATATCAAAAAAAAACGAAACTATATGCTGCCGTGGCAGTGGAAACATGCACAGTTGAATTGAGTTTTTTTTTTTTTCGGAACCGTGATGCTGGCCATGTTCGACCAAATGAGATGATGGTCGCAACACTTTCTTTGAGACTCCCAGCTGGTCGGCTTGCACTTTCGGGGTTATTTTTTCTTGTCTGCCGTTTGGGCCGACTTTTCAAACAGGGTCGGGAGTGGTGGGGAGGAAAGAACCATTGGACGCAGAGGAAAAGCCCGTGCCCAGGGGCAAGACAGTAGGTAGCCCGGGTTCCTCTTCAGAGGACACGTAAGACCTCATGTGGCAAACGTTTGTCCGTGTATGGAGTTATGCTGTTTTCACCTTTCAACGAAACTATAGTGAGGCAGTGGAGTGCACAGTGCAGTTGCTTGACGACGGTGGTGTCTTTCGCCGTGTGATGCTCCCGTGGAGGTTCTGTCGTGTCATGTCCAGTGGGTATAACACAATGGCATCTGCCAGGGAAGCAGTTATCCTTGACGTCTTAATGGAATGTCCTGTGCGTGCCTGCACCCTATGTGAACACAGCGCACGTTTCCAAGGATGTGAGGACTGTCCCCGGCTGGCTGGCTCTGCAGTTGAGGACAGTACTTCTCTGGGTGCCGCATGCACCTTCGGGTGTATCTTTTTCTTCGCCCACAGGTTTACATCGACCAAATTATAAGAAAATGCTCGTGATTGCGAATGCTTTTTTTTTTTTTTTTGAGATACTGGACGCTAAGATTCAACCAAAAGTTTATGCCTCCTGAGGTACAGATATTTCACAGATTAGAAACATCTAGAAAAAGGTACACATGTTAGCATGCAACAGATTTTTGGATGTTCCTGGCAGGACTCCAAACAAAATGGAATGCGGACTTGTAGGTAACCAGAGAAAGCATGTTAGATATAAGTGGAATTAGACAGACCTTGTAAGCAACTTTGGGCCTCAAAGGTAAGAGAAATTTGTGTTTCATCGGTTTTAATTTTGTTTGATTACAACAAGGAGTCAGGGCATACAAATGTTCCTATCTATATGTAACAGTGGGAAGTTCATATGTTCATCCGAGAATGGATTGGTACCATATCCGATCGTGAGAGATATTCAAGCTATGAAGATTTTAATTCTCTAACTGAAAAAACATTTTGGATATAAAGATATATACTTTTTTTTTTGCGTTTCCATCATATAAATACGATTCAGTGTACCATGTTCGATAGTGAGTGAGATGAAAAATATAAAGCTTTCAAGTCTCTCTCCAAAAAAAAAAAAAAAGATATCCTTTGGATTTATACACAAACTGTTTTCACTTTTTCATTGCACAAACAAGATTAAGCTCCCACTGGATAACAACTTGCATTATTATAGTAAACAGTAAAGGGTCAAGCTTGCCTATTTTGTTGTGATCAGATCGATAACGAGGAAGCTTAAAACAAATTTCAATGCTCCTCTACCAAGACCTTAGCACTGAACATCTTAAAGAATCGTTCAATTGTCCCGTTCATGTGCTCCTTGAAGCGTCAAGTATCTCTCATAGACGTTAGGTATCCAGGCACATTTTTCATGCGATAAACAGAAGGAAACAGTAAATCCTTTAAATAGTGAAATATTTCAGAGCAATGCTATCACTTCGGCTTTCCTCCATATTTTGCAAATTAATTTCCATCAACCATTATTTCTCTTACAATTATTTGTCTATTTATTTTATTTCATTTATGTTCGTGAGGGTGATGAATGTAACAACCCTTTCTTCTCTTGTTTGTGATAACAGGTAATGTAAATTGCACTCTTACCATGTATTGTGTCCCAAAGCCGCCGTATCTTATAATTGTCTGAGTTTTGAGCTCTCTCTCTCTCTCTCTCCTCTCTCTCTCTCTCTCTCTCTCTCTCTCTCTCTCTCTCTCTCTCTCTCTCAACGACAGATTAGAAGAATAGGCTCTGCCAAAAAATCTCAATCCTTGATCGAATTAAGGTTTTCTGAGTTCCCTCTCATTCGTTTATTCGTTTTTTGTACATTTGATTGTGATTGAGTATTTTCCTCATTTGCCTTTGTGCTCTTTCTCTGCAGTGTAAGCTAGTCAAGTTTCCATACATATTATCTATAGTACGGCTTTTATGTACATTGTCAAATCTACACCTTATTGTGTCAAACATCCAGTATATCAGGATTTGATTCCAACCACTGTAGAAGTTTTACTTCCTTGGATTTTCTACTCCTTTCCGCTAATGTATCGAATGTATACATAAAAGGATTAATAGCAGAGTTCAAAGGTAATATAAACACTGCTAGAGCCACGTTCGCTTCCCCAGGTATGGGAGTCCCGGCTAATGCCAGAGTTCCACACAGTCCTACAGGAAACCAACACAGGAAATCTGTCACTGCAACACTCATCAGCCGCCGGGCTATAGTCATGTCCCGTGAAACTTTGGTCGAATTGTTTTTCAAGGCATTGTTCTGCACGGACCAATAGATGAAGACCTGACCAGCAAAAATAAGCAAAAACAGAATAAGATTTTAAAATTATTGATATACTAACAGAATACAGCTTTCCTTTGAATTCCTGCCTTGTGACTGGTAATGGAATACATATGCCTGTCTGACTGTAAAACTCCCAGTGTGATGTCATCGGAAGTAAAGGTAAAACGGCAAGACCCAACCAACCATCCAAGTTAACAGGCATGTCATTGCTGCTGATGTTTTCTCAAACCTCACAGTGCTGAACGGAAAACGTAGAACAATAAAACGATCCAGAGTGATAAACCAAATGACTAAAGCTGACACCTCATTGGACAAGAAAGACAGAAAACCAGCCACCTTACAGGCCACACTGTTTTTCCATGCATCATCATACTTGAGATATCTCCCACGAAAACCTTTCATCAGCCACTCCAATGATTGTAATATAGACACACCCATCAGAAAGTCAGATATGGTAAGGTTGGTGACAAAGACATTGAATCCAGTTACAGAGGTTTGATGTCTCACAAACAAACGTGCAAAGAAGCAGAACATATTACCGGTCAAAGACAGACATGCCATCAGCCACAGAAACACACGGTACGTCCATGACTGCAGTAAGTCTTCACATGATGAAATCTCGTCTTCAGGACCGTAGCAACAGCCACTGTCGAAGGTACGAGGCAGAATTTCACTGCAACACAGTTTATAATTATCTGTGTGTACAGAACGTAAACGAGAAAGATGTGTAAAAATGTCAGCTGGAAACGTTTTCACTGGGCTGCCGTCCATGTACAGTTTAGTCAAATGAGGCATGGACTGAAAACTGCTGATGAAAGTGTGAATGGATGTGGAAGTTAAATTCAGTTTCTGTAAGCGGGGAAACGGGAAGAAAAGCTGAGCATCAAACAGCGTAAGCATAGTGTGTGATAGATCTATGGATGTCAATCTGTTCTGCTGCACACCAGATGACTGGTCAATGAAGAGGGAGGTCAGGGGATTCTTGGACAGTGACAATGCTTCTAGGTTTTCCAGATCGAGAAAAGACGTCAAGCTGACTTGCTTCAGATGGTTACCATTAAGGTCCAGGACCTTTACATTTAACAACATTATCTTAGGTATGTGAGTTACAGAACACTGGGCAAGAACCAAGTAAATTAAATAGGCATTGTGGCTGACGTCAGACAGAGTCATGCCAGAACCTGTGGCGTCCAGGGAACGGAGATCAGGAAAGAGCGCTGCACACTGAATTGATGGACACATTTAAATGAGTGACCTTGACACTGACAGTCTACGGGGCAGGTCAGGTCACACAATAGTTCATCATCATGCAGTGGACAGTGAGACCAGCCGTCACATAAATGATCACTGTGCACACATACTATAGAAGTCCTACATCGTAAAAATCCTGGACATGTCATGCCCTCACATCCCTCTTCATCCTGGTGGTCAATACAGTCGTACATTCCATTGCATCGTGTATAGACAGGCAAACAGTCATTGAAGTGACCAGGGCAACGATAGTGGCTGTCTGGAAAGGGAGTCGTTGGAAATCATAGGGGTTGAAATGAAGAGAAAGTTGCTATTGAAATTGATCAGAGCAGGGGAAGAAAATGTTGGTGCTGTCGAAGTACGTATGCTGTGCGCCAACAATTATATTCGTCTGATTCATCCCAGCAGTGACGCCGTTGATCACACACCTTGTCATAGGGCACACACTGTCCACTGGAACACTTAAATGTGTTCACACAAGGAGAATGATGGCAGAAGGATTCGTCACTCTTGTCTTTACATTCAGCTACAAAGTTACAAACCAGGGTGTATGATAATGCGAGATTTCCGTCCCTGCACGGAAATAAAGGAATTAAAGTCACATGTCGACGTTTTGGATGCATGTTGTGTTCAACATTTGAAACTTCATTAGAAAAAGGTGCAAGATGCTTCAGCTTCACAAAACTCTATCCTGGCGTTGGGTTGGTCACATAGGAACATTGTATAAGTCACGTGGCCTTCAGGACACCCTGTCACAGACTGTTGCCTCAAAGGCGTCGTGGTCAAGTATATAGCCTCTGAGTGATACGACTTCGTCTCAGGTTTGCCTCTGTCGGACAGACACACTACACCAATTGCCTGAGAAATTTTACATCGAAGATCAATTCTGAAAAATGAAGTGCCATAGTATTCAGACGAAATCATGCAATTGTATAGCTTATGACTACGTGTCCGCTGATAAACATTTGCTGTGTGATAAAATACAGTTTTGTCTTGACCAGTTAGACAGAGTCTGTACATAGAGCTCGGTGGCACATCATACGAAGTAACACGTACAATGCGTCCTGCCAAATATTTATCTAGCACTGGCATTTCACAAGACACACGGCTGCAGTTACGCACACAGGCAGAAAAGCTTAGTATACTTCCATGCCAAATGCACGGCTCTCTGGCTATTCTGAAGGTGTAGTTTTGGCCTTTGCGACGTTCACTGATCTGATACATGAACTGAAAACAACTGGTACACGTATCTGGCTGACTATGACAATCTGATTCTGAGGGCATATTGGTCTGATTGAGTTCTTCCATCTCCATACCCCTTACCAGAATCTCTCTCTCTCACACACACACACACACACACACACACACACACACACACACACACACACACACACACACACATACATACACACGCACACGCACACACACGCGTGCGCGCGCGCGCATACACAACACACAACACATACGCACTTGCTCTCAAAGGCAACTAGTATGGCCATTTGAGCTTGGGGCAGGACAGGTTTTAAAAAAATCACAAACATGATTCAGAGCATCGCTTTGACTTGTCTAGCAAATCACTGACTGATTATGCTAGAAGATCGTCAGAATGACATGTTGTTGATGATGTTCTGTGTGTTGAAGGAACTGGGACAGGGTCAAAACAACCTGTCATGTGCAGTTGTCTGTCGAGGAGATTGTTTTCTACGGCCTGATTGTGTTGGAACTACGTCAGGACAATGTGCCATGGTTAACGTTCAGTACGTTATTACTACTTGGTACCATGGCAGACCGAAATACCTGTAAGAGCTCTCGGAAGACTGATGGTATTAAAACTGCAACTTAACAACTTGTCATTCATTATTCTCTTTAAACTGACAGTGCTGGAACTGTGTCAGAATAGCTCCCCATAGACGGTTCTCTGGAGATTGATAGTGCTGAAACTACGTCAGAATGATTTGTCAGTGAAAGTGGATCGTTAGTGTTCAAAGCATAGAACAGATTAACACTTCGCACCCCCTTGCAGATAGAAAAGAAGGGTAAAGAAAGGCAGATTTCTCTTTAAATATAATTTAGCACAATGAAACGATTAAAATGTGTGAGTTTTCAACGCAAGTGTGTCAGACAAATAACTGATGTTTAAATTTTGTACTTGGGTCAACCAAAAGGAGAGGCTGTCCTCCAATGTTAACCAATTCAGAAACTGAAAGACTTAATCATGAAGCAGTATTTCTTCTGTCTGTGTGTCTGTCTGTCTGTGTGTCTGTGTGTCTGCCTGCCTGTGCGTCTGTGTGTCTGCCTGCCTGACTGCCTGTCTGTCTATGTGTACGTATTATGTATGTCTGTCTGTCTGTCTGTCTGTCTGTCTGTATGTATGTATGTATGTATGTATGTATGTATGTATATACTTGTCTGTATGTCTATCTATCTATCTGAAGGTGGCTTGAATTAGGAGATGGTATCAGGTACATGATAGTGCCTGCAGAGTTGAAGAAAGCGTGTGCTCTTGCAGATGGTGAAGCCACTCTCGCTGTATCTAACAACTTTCTCTTTCTGTAGTTAAAATTGACTTTCTTGTTTCTTGTTCCACAGTGGAAGAGGATGGATGAGGGGGGGGGGGGGGGGGGGGGGGGGGGAGGCTAGTAACCCAGCCTCACATGGTTGCCTGGTTCAGACCTATTGATAAAATCATTAATGAAATGCCAGTCAACCGAAAAACCTCGACAGGTTGTACAATGTGCGCACTTACGTGCTGCAATACCACCACTGTGAACCATTACATTATATGATTGTAAAACAGAGAGATAACGATTTCGACATTGATGATTTATTCAAGAAAAGACTACAGTCCCATTTGAAGGGGGTGAGTAATAATCAGGATATTTAGACATGGTATTTTATCACTAAAATATACATATCCACAACATATACATATGTTAAACCACTCCTAAATTTGAATGACTCGTATAAATACAAAGCGAAATTCGTTGTTGTAACATTTTCATTTCTTGATGACAGAAGACGGACTAACTTGAAAGGTGCATTGTGGCGGCACGGATTGTCGCAAACGGCACGGATTGTCGCAAATTCACGAATGCGACAGTCCGTGCCGGACTTGGCGGCACTGATGGTCGCAGCAGCACGGATTGCGACTGAACTCAACACGCACCCTCATAATGGTTCGACGCATTTCAAGTGTCTCACTGATGCACACTCGCAAGACAACAACACATCACCACACCCACACTACACGAAGCATTTTCTTGGGGATCCTGACCTCAATAAAGGTGGAATGAATAGAGATTAAAACACTACAGCTCAACTATGCAAGTTTGATGTCGAACAACTGATCGAACCCATTATTGGGGAGATCTGCTATTGCGGGGCTGGTCAGTCCTCGATTTGTTCCCGTTCTAAAGGTGAGTCACTGAGTAATGTAGATTTCAAACAAAACAATAAACTTCAAAAAGAAATTCCATGGTCATTCAATAACACACATAAAAACAAACAGATAAACAAAAATCTGTTCAGGTTGTTAATTTAAGTAGCGTTTTGAATAAACTCCAACTAAAACATTCATATACTGGATGTACACTCTTGAATGCAGCAATCGAGAATAACCCGCGAAGTTGCGTTTAACAAAATTAATCGTCTACAGCGAACAGGCCGTCCACACAATTCCCTGAGCTACAAGCCAAAAGTACGAAAGTTCGCCTACGCCCAAAAAAAGTCACGTCGGGGATTTTTTTTTTACTCTTTCTCAGTCAACCTTTATTTCAGCCATATTTTTAGGGTCCAGTCTTGATCTTGACTTTGACTGTTCAACAATATTCGGAAGGGGCATGAGCCAAAGCACCTGCACACCAAGTTTTAACATCCTATGTTGACCGGTGCTTGAGATATTGCTAAAATTATATATTTTCAGTGTTCAAGGTCATACAACCTTTGCCTTGAAATTGATGGGTCAACAATATTAGGAGGGAGCATGAGCCAAAGCACCTTCACACCAAGTTTCAAAATCCTATATTGACTGGTGCTTGAGATATGGCTAAAAGTATATTTTCAGTGTTCAAGGTCATACGACTTTGACCTTGACCTTGACCAATCAACAGTATTTGGAGGGGCATGAACCAAAGCACCTTCACACTAAGTTTGTATATCCTACGTTGACTGGTGCTTGATATATGGTTGAAAATATATTTTTAGTGTTCAAGGTCATACGACCTTGATCTTGAACCTGTCCTTGATCGATCAACAATATTCGGGGAGGGCATTGCCAAAACACGTGCACTCCAACTTTCAACATCCTATATATTTACTGGTGCTTGAGATATGGCTAAAATATATTTTCAGAGTTCGAGGTCATACGACCTTGACCTTGACTTGATCATTCAACAATACCTGGAAAGGGCATGAGCTGAAGCACATGCACTCCAAGTTTCAACATCCTATGTTGAATGGTGCCTGAGGTATTGCTAAAAATGGATTTCCAGTGTTCAAGGTCATACGACCTTGACCTTGACCTTAATCGGTAAAAACATATTCGGGAAGAGACTTGAGCCAAAGTATCTGCATACCAAGTTTCAACATCTTATGTTGACTGATGCTTAAGATATGGCTAAAAATAGATTTTCAATGTCAAGGTTATAAAGTCAAGGTCGTGACATTGACCTTTACCTAAACCCCAAAGGCACATTTACAGTACCTATCCTACATGTGTGCCAAGTTTCACCTCCCTATCTTTATTCTTTCATGGTGATATGCTGTTGACACACACACACACACACACACACACACACACACACACACACACATACATACATAGCCACTTACTCGACAAAAACAATATAACCCACTTCGTAAACTTCACGGGTTATAAATTTGACCAAAATTCCGCCAGGAAAGTAGAAAGCGTAGTGGATGGATGAAAGGACACGTGAAATGGGATCGGTCACCGTCCCACATTGTAGACTCGGAACACAAAAATCAGCCATTCCTCAAACATTCCCTGTGAAAATATGTGCACATGCGGCACGGATTGTCGTTATGACAATCCGTGCCGGTAGACTCATAGCAGGTCCGGCACGGATTGCCGCATTCGTGAATTTGCGACAATCCGTGCCGTTGCGACAATCCGTGCCGCCACAATTGTGCATGCATGACGTCGATAATACTTCAGAATAATTTGTTATCGCAGATCTGCCGCACAGGGCATAAGAGTACAAAATGGAATTTTAAACACAATGGACACAACAAATTCCCTTCTGTACGGACATTATATCTCTGACGATGCACAGCAATATCCGAAACACCAAATCTGAAGTTTGTCAGTTTAGACCTGATAAATCTATTCATGTTTTACGGACATAAAATTATATGCTTCTAGATCTACTAAACTATTACTTTTCAGCATCTACAGAATGAAAATCGTTCGCTGTATTGAAAATGGCTATCCCAGACCTGCAATCTACAATCAATAATTCATTAACTGAAACAATGCCGGAAACAAGCTGACTCAGCCAACACCTTGTTCTGACCATCCAAACAAAAAAAAAGACCATAATTACATATACATAGGCGAATGTTTGATGCTCACGTAGTTTTCACTCTCATATTCAAGTCAAACAATGTTTTGCAGGCAAACCTTTTTTTGGCGGATAGTCAACGTTCCCCCGCACATATCAGTTTAAGCCAGTATCTTACAGATTTCATGTACGCAAATCTAGATAGATACGGAATCTTCCAAGTTCCCCATCAAATCATTTTGAGTACGTCTACCGACGTTTAAAAACCGTTTCATAGCAAATAAGTACAATTTCTCTTTGTCATGTCCTCTCTTCAAACTCCAAATCTCAGCGCCATACTAGACTTTAGGCTGGAACTGGGCATCACAAATCCTGAAAAATAGTTCCACTGAGTCGTTTTCAAACTTATACAGAAACATAGAATAGTAATAAAAACTCGCTTGCCCTTGCCCACAAGATCTTGGCAAGCAAAAAAAAAAAAAACTAATTCTGTAGAGACATTTAATTTGTAGACGTTCACAACCGCAATTTCGAATTTCCATAAATCCATTTTTCACGTGACGACAGATACCATCCCTTTTGCAAAACTATATATTTGGTTTATCCATGTTTACTTTAAGATGTAATCTGTGCGCCGCTGAATACAAATTGTTCAACTGGCTTTGGAGCCCTATAACAGTTTCAGATAGTAAAACGATACCATCTGCAAAGAGGAAAATGGGTGTTTCAATAATATCAGATAAAACGCCATGTTTTCCCTTCTCGATAATTTCGAACGCTGATTAATTGATAAACAAAGAGAACAAAACAGGACTACAAACATCGTTATGGATCCATGAAGTCTACTAGCTTCATCACACGAAGAGATTCGTCCTTAATGTTTAGGATTATGTGCCTCATTCTTTTTAAGCAGAGGTGACTTGATCAATCTGGTCCAATTCAGTGGGTAAATTCTTTTTTTCAAAAAGAAACTGTAGTAATTTATGAGAACATCAATGCCAAGGTCCTGTAGGCTCAAAACAAATCACCAACAACTCCATCAGGCCCTGCTGCTTTACCATTTTTCAATTGCCTTTTACAGATTGTATTTCATGCTTTGTAATAGGTCGGTCCACAAACTCAGAATATTCATCTAATAATGTTTCATTGTCACAAGCTTATGTCCTTTTCCAATACGTTTTTAAATTGGTGATACCGTTGCTCCGTAGTAATACTATTCTGTTCATGTGCTCGTGTTTTAAATGCCTCTTTGACGCTTTCCCAAAAATCTTGTCGGCTGCTAACATTAATGACAATTTCTTTCAACAGTTTATCATTGTGTGACCCCTGCTTCCTGTGTAATGAGTTTTTATACTCTGATCGTGCTACACAGTATGAGTCGGTCATTTTTATCTGAGGTTGTCTTCCATATCCCAAGTAATCTCCTGACAATTCTTTAGCTTGTGTATGTGTACTTTAGATTAAATCAGTCGTTCCGTCTTTTTGTCCTGTTCACACACACTCATCATCATCATCGTCGTCGTCGTCACAATGATAGAAATAATGACAATGATGTAATGATACAGATCAGATAATAATGATATAGAAAATCAGAAAGCTAGTAATATGAAATCTAAGAAAAATACAAATGCATGGAAATTTAGATAATGCAAAAGGAATGTTGTTCATGGATACAGTATAAACCATAAAAATGATGGCGTTGGAATAACAACAACAACAGCAATAATAATAGTAATAATAATAATAATGAAGATGATGATGATAATCTATCTATCTGTCAATCTATCTCCCCCCCCCCCCCCCCCTGAGGAAGACCAAAGAGGTCGTAATATTGCGAAAAATTCAACGTGGGGTGTTTAGTTCTTTGTTTGGATGTTCATATATATATATATATAATATGAACAATAAATTCCAAGGATAAGTACTGAGCACCATTCCAGCATCTTACAGAGCAGCTAGGTGTTGCAATGACTGCGAAAAATATTGAATTATAAACAAAGCTTGCTCTTATGTCTCAGATTATAAAAATAGGGGGGTGATAAGCCTTCATATCTGCAGTGGCAGATAATTCTGCCTAACTGACAGTATGTGCTTGAGTGGGTGAATGTGGAATAAATAAATGCTTCTCAAAATGAACCTTCAGCAAGCTTATAGTCTCCAAAAGCGGGAGACCATCTCCAATGGGGAGAAAGCTCACTAACATATAACTCCTGGCCAGATACCGGTATTTCGAAACCTGATTGTTTCTCTCCTCAGTGACCGCGGAAAGTGGTAATTTGACTCCTCTGCCTTTTCGGTTTTAAGAAGAATGCTATACCAGAAAAAGGCTGGTGTGCAATACCATAGTATGTTTGTTGAGTTTTCGAAAAAAAAACTAACTAAAGGTGCCATCTAAGAAGCAAAAGAAAATCATGAAAGAGCAAAACAAGCTACATTTTCTTGTGAAAAGTAGAAAATATAAAAAGATAACCTCTTAAGACACAAGTGCTGAGGGCCAGTTCTTGGAATGAATCCGCAAGGGACTAAATTACAATGAAACAATAAATTCCAAGGATAAGTACCGAGCACCATTCCAGCATCTTACAGAGCAGCTAGGTGTTGCAATGACTGCGAAAAATATTGAATTATAAACAAAGCTTGCTCTTATGTCTCAGATTATAAAAATAGGGGGGTGATAAGCCTTCATATCTGCAGTGGCAGATAATTCTGCCTAACTGACAGTATGCGCTTGAGTGGGTGAATGGGGAATAAATAAATAATTCATTTTGAAGGGTGATGAAAGGAAATCTTGCAATTGCACTAATAAAGAACAATGTCCACTAAACAATAAATGCCTCTACAACAACATTGTATACCAAGCTACTGTGACATCAGAAAATGAAAAAGAAACATACATAGGGATCACTGAAAACCATTTCAAAACCAGATAGGCAAACCACAAACAGTCATTCAATAAAGAAAAATACAAAAACCAAACAGAACTGAGCAAATACATTTGAGAGACTCAAAGATAAACAAGTAAACTACAATATATCCTGGAAAATCATGAAAAGGGCATCACCATACAATAACATTTCAAAAAGATGCAACCTATGCTTAACAGAAAAATGGTTTATACTATGCAAACCACATCTAGCAACACTAAACACCAAAATAGAAATAGTAAACAACTGCAGGCACAAATGGAAATCGTTGTTAGCAAAACACCCTGAACCACAAATAACTTGAGAACCGAGCTACACGTGCAGCCAACCCGCACGTGCAAACATTTTTGAATTGTAAACAAAACTGAAAAACACACGTAAAGCCAGCTCGCACATCAGGCTATATAACACCGGCAGTGAGTGACACTAAACCATCCTGAAGAGAGCAAGCGCCCGAAACAATATTGTAGTTTTTAAAACTTCCTTTTTAATACCTTATTTTAAGCTGGCTCTCCTCAGGAACCTGAGGAGAGCCAGCGCTCGAAACAGATCTGTTGATGATTTCAAATCTTCCTTTTACCATACTATTTTAACAGATGTTGCTCCCCAAGGGCACTTTTAAAATTTTATTAGGCGTTTTAGTACTATTCTTGATATATATATATATATATATATATATATATATATATATATATATATATATATATATAGAGAGAGAGAGAGAGAGAGAGAGAGAGAGAGAGAGAGAGAACAGTCGTGGAATAGCTGACACTTTTCTCGCACACGATTAAAACAGGATAAATCATCATCATCATCATCATCATCATCATCATCATCATCATCATCATCATCAGTCCCGTAAACCTATCATTGTTGGGGCAAGTGGAGCTCCACTGATATTGATAATCCTTCAGCTACGCCCGCAATCATCTCCAGCCTTGGTCAGGAAATTTGATCAACACTCGCTGAGAAACATCCATTAAGTAGATAAAGCTCCCTTGCAGTTCCAGAGGTCCTTTTAAAGCCCATAGTGCACTGAACGAGGGCAAAAAAATCAAGGTTCTCAGAGGCATAAAACCTGTGATCTCCCTGCCCATGAGCTATTGACTTTAAGCCATTGACCTAAACAGGGGATAACCTACGTTTTCCTTTAAAAAAAAAGCCTTTCTCATGCCAATTTTCGTGACATGCAAATAGCATCTGCAAACGATGTGAGGGAACGTTGATGCTGACACAAATTTTGATGGCTTGTTTGGTATGTGAGGTTCCATTTGCACATTGTTGTAGCTGCGTTATAGCTACCAATTTTTCATGTTATGATTCTTTCTGTCAGAAACTCCTTGGTATGAGAAATAACATTCCAGGCAGAAAGATCTATATCATTTACAAAAAAAAAGATGTTGAGACATGATCATAAAATTTGTTATAGTGAAGCACAGGACAATTTTCTAAGTTTTGTTTTGTTTTGCTGTGCTTTTGTGTGTGAAGAGCGCTTCTTGATGTGTATAATAGTTTTTAATTAGGTGGTGTGTTTTGATTTTTTGTCTTGTGTGTGTGTGTGTGTGTGTGTGTGTGTGTGTGTGTGTGTGTGTGTGTGCGTGCGTGCGTGCGTGTGTGTGTGTGTGTGTGTGTGTGTGTGTGTGTGTGTGTGTGTGTGTGTGTGTGTGTGTGTGTGCATGTGTGTGTGAGCGTGAGTGCATGTAACGTACACACTGTTGTACAGTACACAGCATGTTTCTTTGAACAGCAGGCTAATAAATCATTTGGAGATGTTGCATGATTTATGACAAACCGCTCTACATTCTCTCTCTCTCTCTCTCTCTCTCTCTCTCTCTCTCTCTCTCTCTCTCTCTCTCTCTCTCTCTCTCTCTGTGTCCCTGCTGATGTATCTCAGGCAACTGAGTAACAACCATTTGATTTATTTGAAGAATGTGGTCATAGAAAAAAGGCGAGGTTCACAATATCCGTTTCTCATACTGCGCGCAGTGTAAACGTCAAAAGGGAAAAAGCTTGAGGTTTTGTCATAATCATATTTTTAATCTGGTGGTTGTGTTGCCGTTTACATCTGAGATATTTTCTTTCTGGTTACTTTACTGCCTTGATGAGTGTTTGAAACATATTACGTTTACATTTTTAAATGGCCGTTGTTTAATGACTTTAGAGACTGCATCAACGTATAACGGAATTACAAAAGAATACTGACTTTTAATTTGAAGCTGCCTTCCTCCATGAAATAAGAAGGCTCATGGACCAAAACAACAGTTTTCAGAGTGATAAGGGGAAAGTAACCCATGCCATGAGCCTTCTTATTTTATGGAGGAAGGCAAACGAAGGATGAACAACATTCACTTCTCTCTCAGAACTGGGTGCAGAATTTGTTTCTGTGTGGACCAAAACCACGGAATGCGACCAAAGCTGAAGAGGGGATGACACTGGTCGCAGAATGAAAATAGTGATCATGAAATACAGAAGCGACTATTAGTACTAATTCTACTACTAATAGTACTACTACCACTACCACTATTGCTACTACTACTACTATTACTACTACTACTACTGCATGTGCTTCTGCTGCTGCTGTAGCTGTTGTTTTTATTGCTGCTGCTACTACTTTACAGCCAATGATATAGTATAGTCATACATGGATATATACACTAAAAATAATGATAATAGTAATTGTAACAATAGTAGCAATACTGACAGAGGAAAAGGTAGGAGAGGAAAGAGAAGATAGCTACAATTACATGGTGATGATGATGATGATGCTGATGCTAATTATAATTATTATTATGATGATAACGATGATGATGATGATGATAATGATAAGAAGAAGAATAATGATGGTGATAGTGATGATGAGGAGGAAGAAGGATAACAAAAACAATAAGAAGAACAACGAAAGTCATGACAATGATTAGGCTGCGGTTGTTGATGATGATGATGATGGTGGTGTGGTGTGTGTGTGTGTGCGCGCGTGTTCATGATGGGGAAAAAAGCAGGTTCCGCTTATTCCATGCACCATCATGAACAAATCTATTTGTATTGCCAGCGCCTAGGCCTTTCGTCTGCTGGATCGGACTCATCAGGGAGACACGGCTGATTGTGTCTGTGCTCTCGGCGTCAAATAAAGAGACATCACAGGCCACAATTCTGTGGCGGTCTCACCACCAAGTGTTCAAAAAAAGAATCTAACAGCACCTCAAGCAGCCAGCGAAGGGTAGTAAATGAAACAAAATGAAAGTGCAGAAAGGAAAAAGTTGCTGAAAACATAAAATCATTATGCAAACAGTAAAACATGTAGGGGACAATCCTTGAACCTGTGCTTGAGGATCCATTCAAAATGTAAGAGAGATCAAAAGATATGGAACAGTCTAAGTGGTCAGCTCTGCTGTTTAATAACCCAAGCATTGTCAGTAGCTAAGAATTGTGCAGAACAACCTTTACTTGGATCTCCTAAGAGATGCAATCTCCCACTGATTGACCAAACAATATAATGCTGAACAATTAAGTAGTGAGGGAAAACAAGTGCAGCGTAACAATTCTTCCGTCATTACAGTAATGACTTGCAAAGATTTGAACTTAAAAACAAAAACAGAGATGAAGAAAATGGAAACATTAAATTAAGAAAAAATATAGTAATTCTAAAAAAAACCCTTCACTAGCTGCATGAGAGAACCATCATAATCCCTCTTGAAGGCAGATGTATTTGTATTGCCTGCTCCTAGGCCTTTTGTCCGCTGGACTGGACTCATCAGGGAGACACGGCTGATTGTGTCTGTGCTCTTGGCGTCAAATAGAGACACAACACAGGCTACAATTCTGTGGTGTGTCTCGCCATCTAGGGTTAAAAAGAATCTAACATCATCCCCAGAGCAGCCAGCGAAGGGTAGTAAATGAAACAAAATGAAAATGTGGAGAGGAAAAAAGTTGCTGAAAACCTAAAAACACTATGCAAACAGTTAAACATGTACGGGACAATCTTTGAGCCTATGCGTGAGAATCTATTCAAGACGCTAGGGAAATCAAAAGATATGAAACAGTCTGAGGGATCAGCTCTGCTGTTCAATAACCCAAACATTGTCAGTAGCTAAGAAGTGTACAGAACAACCTTTACGTGGATAGCATGTTTGTTGAGTTTTCAAAAAACCAACTAAAGCTGTTTAAATGATTACCGACCAGTTGCCCTCACATCTGTTGCAATGAAATGTCTTGAAAGAATTGTCCTCGTTATGTTTTAAAAGATACTACACAGTACCAAGACCCGTTTCAGTTCGCATACCAACAGAACAGATCAACAGATGATGCCACACTCACACTTCTCCATCATGCTTTTTCACACCTCGAAAAACCTGCCTCCTTTGTACGCATTCTCTTTATTGATTTCTCATCAGCATTCAACACCATACAACCACATCTGATGGCAAAGAAACTCATTAACATAAATGTGGGTAACAAGCTCATTCTTTGGATAATTGATTTTCTTACACAGAGGACACAGTCTGTTCGATATCAAAGTGTTGTTTCGTCTTCCAGAGTCATTTCAACTGGTGCACCCCAGGGTACTGTTTTATCACCAGTGCTTTTTACTCTGTACACAAATGATTGTTCAGGAAGTGATTCAACTTTGTACATTAAATATTCAGATGACTCAGCACTTGTGGATCTTTCCAACTCTGATTCTGTTTACTTCAAGGAGGTTCAAAGATTTGTTGACTGGTGCGATCATAACTATCTTGATCTGAATGTAACAAAAACGAAAGAAATGTTGATTGATTTTAGAAAGAATCCAAAAGCTGTACCACCACTTTTTATCAAAGGTGCTGAAGTAGAACGTGTTGAATCATACAAATATTTAGGAACTTTTATAGATAATAAGCTGAATTTTAAATCCCATGTTGAGTATGTCCCACAAAAATGTCAAACCAGATTATATTGTCTTCGCAAGCTGCGATCATTTCGTGTGAATACTGACATTCTTCGGACATTTTATTCATGCTTCTTGGAATCTGTTCTAACTTTCTCATTTATGTGTTAGTATGGTGGGTTGACTGTGAAGAGCAGAAATGTGCTTGAGAAAGTGGTGAACGTGGGAGGAAAAATCGTTTGGTGAGAGACAAAAAAGTCTGAATGAGCTATACAGGTGCCGTGTTGTTTGTAAAGCGAAGAAGATTACGTGTGACCAGACCCACGTTCTTGCAAATCAGTATGACCTTCTTCAGTCAGGACGAAGATATCGATCGGTTAAATGCAGAAGTGTCAGATTTAAACAAAGTTTTATTCCCCTGTCCATTGATTTCATGAACCGAGAAGATGTTTAATTGAAATCCAAATTCCTCTATATGAATGTATGTCATAATTGAGAAAATGGGTAATGTGGCTAAATTATTGTTTATTTGCTGTGAATGTGTGTGACCACAAATTAATTTCTCAAATTGAGATAATAAAGTTTACTTGACTTGACTTGACTTGACTTAAAGGTGCCATCTTTTTATGTTTTCTACTGTTCACAAGCAAATGTAGCTTGTTTTGCTCTTTTTATGATTTTCTTTTGCTTCTTAGGTGGCACCTTTGGTTGTTTCTTTTTTTGAAGACTCAACAAACATACTATGGTATTGCACACCAGCCTTTTTGTGGGATAGCTTTCTTCTTAAAAACGGAAAGGCAGCGGAGTTAAGTTACCACTTTCGGCAGTCACTGAGGAGAAACAATATTTCAAAATAACGATATCTGACCACACGATACGATATATTATTTATCTTCATAGAATACAAGGAAAATTTGCTAGTGGTGCCTTTATCAAATTTCACATATTACAACAAACTATAAACAAAAACGCTAAAACATTGGGAGATATTTGGCACCACAGATCGCACTTCGAGTTGCGCCATCCATTTCCAGGAATTACATGTTAGCGAGTTTCCTTCCCATTGGAGATTGTCTCCCCTTCAGAGACTATAAACGTGCTGAAAGCTCATTTCGAGAAGCATTTCTTATTCCCCATTCACCCACTCAAGCACATACTATTTAGGCAGAATCATCTACCACTGCAGACATGAATACTTATCTCCCCATATTTCTTCAATCTAAGACATAAAAGCAAGCTTTGTTTATAATTGTATATATCGGGACAATTAAGTAGTGGTGGAAAACAAGTGTAGGTTAACAATTCTTCCATCATTATAGTAATGACCTGGCACAGAGTTGAAATGCTTTTAAAAAGAAAAAAAAAAAGGGAAAATGTGTATTAAAAGAATGAAAACCTTTCACTAGCTGCATGAGGGAACCATCGCCATCCCTCTCGATGGCAGATCTATCTGTATCGCCTGCTCCGGGGCCTTTCGTCCGCTCGGGATCGGAACTCATCAGGAAGACACGGCTGATTGTGTCTGTGCTCTTGGCGTCAAATAGAGACACACCACAGTTCGTAATTGTGTGGTGTTCTCACCACCAAAGGGTTCAAGAAGAATCTAACAGCATCCCGAAAGCAGCCAGCGAAAGGTGGTAGAATAAAATAAAACGAAAGTGTGGAGAGGTAAAACGTTGCTGAAAAAACTAAAAACATTACGCAAACAGTGTAAAATATAGGAGACAATTTTTGAGCCTATGCTTGAGGACCCATTTAAGGATGCAAGGGAGATAAGAAAATATGGAACAGTCTGAGTGGTCAGCTCTGCTGTTCAATAACCCAAGCATTGTCAGCGGGTAAGAATTGTATAGAACAACCTTTCCTTGGATCTCCTAAGAGATGCAATCACCCACTGATTGACCAAACAATATAATGCTGAACAATTGAGTAGTGGGTGGAAACAAGTGTAGGTTAACAATTCTTCCATCATATTATATATATATATATATATATATATATATATATGTGTGTGTGTGTGTGTGTGTGTGTGTGTGTGTGTGTGTGTGTGTGTTCGTTGCTTAGTGTAGACAACCACTAACGGTAGGACCTGCCGACGTGTGTGTGTGTGTGTGTGTGTGTGTGTGTGTGTGTGTGTGTGTGTGTGTGTGTGGATAGTATTATGATTTCGTTCTTAAACTGTCAAGGACTGGGAGACATGTACGAACGGAGTCAGCTCTATGTTCCCTCAGCTCTATGTTCCCTCAGCTCTATGTTCCCTCAAGTGAAGTAACATGTCATGTCATGTCAAAGTGACCAGTGTGGTAAAGCAGTGGTCAGACTGACCAGTGGTCAAGCAATGGTCTAACTGACAAGTGGTCAAGCTATATGGTCAATCTGATCAGTGGTCAAGCGACTACAGTCATATTTGGCCTCTCTCTCTCACGTCATTTTCATTATAAACTCACGCTTGACCACAGGTCATTCTGACCATTGCTTGATCACTGGTCACTCCGACCATTGCTTGACCAATGATCATTCTGATCATTGCTTGAACACTGTCACTGACCATTGCTTGACCACTGGTCACTCTGACCATTAGTTGACCTCTGGTCATCATGTAACTTGAATGTAACTTAATTGATTGAGGGAACATAGAGCTGAGGGAACATAGAGCTGAGGGAACATAGAACTGAGGGAACATAGAGCGGTTTGTTAGGAGAATTAGCTCTATGTTCCCTCAGCTCTACGTTCCCTCAAGTCAAGAGATATTTACGTTATGTAATATGGCATGGCATATGTCATGGCACATGCCATGATATGGCATGGCATTATGACATGACATGACGTAGCATGTAACTTGACTTGAGGGAACATAGAGTTGAGGGAACATAGAGCTGAGGGAACATAGAGCTGAGGGAACATAGAGCTTAGGGAACATAGACATGCATCCGTGTGTGTGTGTGTGTGTGTGTGTGTGTGTGTGTGTGTGTGTGTGTGTGTGTGTGTGTGTGTGTGTGAATATGCACCCTTGTTTGTAGATGCATGATACTTATTGCAATATTTATTTTCTTATTGGTTTCATTTATGTTTTTCTTTAACCTTTCATGTATTTGTAAGCGCTTAGGGCTTATGATGTAAGGTTAAGCGCTATAAGTAAGCATTATTATCATCATTATTAAATGAGTGGAGGCAGTAGATGGAGTATCTTTTTTGTTTCAGATAAAGAAATATATTGCCTTGTACAACACACACACGCACACACATACACACACTTTGACGGGGCGATTATTCTTCCCGCAGATTGTTGGTTTCTTGCTTTACTTCTAGTAACTGGCGTTCCTCTGTTAACTTACAAACTCGTTATAATATCCCATATGTCTAGTTCGTGCTAAATTCGCACCACGGATGTTCATAGTTAGCCACACAAGCTACGCTGGAGGACGTCTTTTTCATATTAGTTAACATCGCAGTTTCCAATTTCGGTGTTTAGCAACGTCTATGGCAACAGCACCGGGTAACGTCACAGGAAAGTGCGATGCATGTCACCCGTATGCGCTAGTTTACAACACGGAGTCTACATGTTGTGCACCGGCTGGGTTAGTTTTCTTTCAGTCTAATCGTTGTTTGTGCACAATAATATGTAGGAAAGGCGATTTTACACTAAGCGGAACTCGACGCATTTTGTACGGAGCTGAGCAGTTTGTCTGCATTTTGAAACACTGTGAGACGAGGCGATCGTGTAGCGTTCTTCTGCACTTTTTGTCTGGACTAAACGAACCCAGCCGCTGATCTGTTTGTAGTCATACTGGTATTTTGTTGTGCCAAATGGACATATCCTATGTGGGCATAACTTGCCTGATATGTGCCTTCTATCGACATCTTATGTTTTCTCGTACAGGCGGTCACTGCCGGTGAGATAGTACTGATTACTGTGTGGGTGTTCGCAATGTAGGGTGGTGAGATATAGTGTACATGTGGATTGGTGTGTGTGTGTGTGTGTGTGTGTGTGTGTGTGTGTGTGTGTGTGTGTGTGTGTGCGCGCTTGCTTGTGTTTGTGTGTGTGTGTGAACTCTCTCTCTCTCTCTCTCTCTCTCTCTCTCTCTCCTCTCTCTCTCTCTCTCTCTCTCTCTCTCTGCACGCATATGTGCGTGTGTGTGTGTATGTGTGCGCGCGCACGAGCGCGTGTGTGTGTATATGTGTGTGTGTGTGTGTGTGTGCGCGCACGCGTGCGATGTCAGAAAGACATCACGTAGATTATATCTCTCAAGATAATCGTAAATATGTTTATTTATGTACTTCTCCGAGGATTAGGATAATACTGGCAAAAATGGATGTTGGTCTGTAATCTGGTTGTTCGGAATTTACAGTTGGGGATTTACTTTCGCGACTTTAAATTGTGTGGGAAAGTGATATTTTTCTATGCACAAGTTGTAGATAGTCGCGAGCCACCTTGCTTCCACAATCAAAAGAGGAAACATTGCTGACGACCCTATTTTTTTATCCATACATCTACTCTCACACATAATCCTCGACAAAAATGTCTTTCTTTCCATGTACCATTCTCGAATTGAATAGAGCGTATGAATACAATGCCTGTGCTCCTGTCCTGGAGGTGGTCACAGCAAAGCTCAAAGATACCTTGGTTAGACAAACCGTAACACTAGGACTGCGCGTGAAGTGCCATAAAATCTCGTTCGAATTGACAGTGGAATGCACTAAACACAGGAAAGCGTGTGTACAGTACATGCCATTAAACACAATGACCTGACCGACAAAAATACTGTTGAAGTATTGTAACATCCGGATTTTTTTTATGAGACATCGAAGCTGTTTATCGTGCCTTTTTTTAGTAACAGACTTACAGCCTGGTGCCAATTCAATGTCAAAGTGATCATCGCGGCGTACACTGAACTTGCAGTTCGTTAACGTATTTTATCTCTGTTACCATTTTGTTGTTGTCGCTACAAATGGAGCACGCACTGAGACAGGAAAGTAAACACAAACAAAATAGGCATTAGGACTTATATCTAATTATCAGAGATTACTCTCTCTTTTGTTTCTGACCATTGGACAGTGAGACAAGGAATCCAGTGATGATTAGAAATTGAGCCTATTATTACCAAGAAAGGGCAGCAAAACAGGAACACTGGAAGAGTGCTGTAGATATCAAAGAATATCTTTTTGAAAATTTTGAAATGAATCTGCCTGGCTGGATTAGTTGAAAGCTTGCATTAAAAGTCTGTCTAGTCATAAACAAAAATAAAATCAGTGACGGCGCTGCCCAAACACTTAGTTAAATTATTGCGATATGCAGACGGATTTTAAGGGACATAACTGGTGAATGCAAAATGCGGTGACTGATGTTCATGGGGATCATGTGGAAGAAGCGTCATTCGAAAGAACTGTGAAAATGAAGCTTGTGATTAGAGACACAAACACAGAGCTCAGGAAAAATTGACGATGGGCAAGACAACACGGAATTATGAACGACCATTAGTAAAATTTGATCATAATGAAATTATGGTTAATATTAAGCTTACTTGTGGGATAACGTTGTGCCAAAAAGTGGCCTTAAATGTGGCGACCAGAATACATGGGTTTAGTTAGTGGGTAAGCTTTATGTGGTCTGAAAATCATTGCTTGGATCCGTCTTTCACAAATTTGCGTGGGTAATTGATCTTCACAAAAGAAGCAGTAAAATGTAAGAAATACATTCTGGCTCTGCAAGACCCATATCTTCAGTGAAAATTTCCAACGAAGTGATATCACTTCCAAAACAACAAAGCAGCTAATCACAGGTCCCATGAAACAGAACAGTCGAAGAAATAGTTGTCCATGCCGCGTATGACATGACAAGCACAGTCCTGCAATCTCAACCCAGCTGAAAATTCTGGGGAATGTTGAAAAGCTGGGAAGCAAACCGCATGCATTGATTTGCTACTCTACGTCACGTCTAATGGACAGGGCGAACGTTTGGTATTGTCAAATCATTTTTGCAGTTATGTACAACATGTTTCGCTTGTTATGAGACAATGGCTGGCCGCGTAACCGTCGGAACTGCGGGCATAATAAGGGAAAACAGCTTAATGTTTCAGCCAGTAAATCTCAGTATTTTCAAAATCTAACAATGATTAGGACAATGCTGCATTATCATCTTGACAGTATATATATTAGTTAGTTTCAAAAGGACAATACTGTTGAAGGAGTAGTTCATTACAATATAGAAAATGTTCAGTTTCCATTCAAGTGTCGATATAAAAGGACGCTAAGCGATGGTCTATTTTCGCGAGATAATAAATTTTGCCGTTATGCTTTTTCTGGTTGATGATCATTTCTGATTTGTACGTTGAAGTGTGTAAAGTAGTCCCTTGCTTTCTTTTGCATGCTAGTTGGTTTGTTTTGAGCCAAGGGCATACAGAGCACCTCGATTCATCCCATTCCGATGAAAGGTGCTCAGGTATCTCAACGTGCGTAAATCAATCTGGTGCTTTTTGTACGTCAGTTGGTTCAGTTTGGGGTCAGAGGAGCTTAAAGAACAGCTCAGTCCAACACATTCCATTGGGAGTTGCTCAAATGTGTCCTGATGTGGAATACCTTCTCAGCCAGAACAACACAGAGAAAACCATTTTGCAGGTCAACAGATCAGACTGTGAGAACAACTTGCCAAAGTTCTTGGCACACCAAGGAGTGGTATATGGGGTGTGTGATGAGTTTACTGCTTTTTGTGTATTGCGTGTAAATGCACCAAAGGGTATCCACGTACTTGCTCGTTTTCTGCGGCTGGCATACTGGTGTGAATCTCGAAAATGGAAAACGGAGAGATTCGAATATCGAGTGAGTGGTATGGCAGTAGCATGTAATGATCATTCCCTTGAAGTATTGTTCATATCGAGCAGAAACTTTATGTGGCTGCTACATAAAAACTATCCTTTAGTTAAGATTGAACTTAAGACTATATATAGTCATAATGTTATAGTACAATATATAGCTCACAATATTCTGGATATGTAATGGCGCCACATATATATCACCCTAAAGGCACCTCGTTTAAAAAATCGTTGATTGTACCCTCCGAACATATCATCATGGTTAGCATCTTGCAATCATTTACACATTATTCATGCTGGAGGCTCCAAAATATTTTCCAGCGACGAATGGTAACACAGTGAGTTACAGAAAACCAAATACCCTCCATCAAAAGACCCTACCAATATGTGATCCGCTTTTGACACCAGCTAGGGCTTTCCTCACCTCTTTTCTAAGCATATACTTTCTGTATGACACAAATTATCATACTGGTCTCAAACTATACTTTTCTATCGTTCCTCAGTATCAACAGCCTCCCATGCTTCTCAGTGGTTTATTCAACTGTTCTATGAAAAACAACTCTGTATATCAGAAGCACTTGCATTGTAACTTGAAGCAGGAGTGTGAAGATGGACGGGATGAAACAGAACACTGTCCCTTCAGCAGTCCCGAGTGTCAGGGCAAGGTGGCTTCATGTCGCAAATGTTTCTACTTTCTCATGTCCGGACAGAAAACTAATTTTGGCTTCTTGGTTTATAAATGTCTTGGGTACTGGTGGGACACAGGCTGCAATTAAAACAAGAACGGAGCTGGAAGATTCGTTACACATCTTTAATAAATACTATGACCCAGACCTGTCTTTGGGTTATTTCAAAAGACAGGAATCAAAGCCATTTATGTACAGCAAGACTGGCATGTGGTATGATAATACTTTAATCTACAACTTCTACAAAACAAGCTGTCCATACCAGCCTTCAACCCAAGAACGGGAACTGTATTTTTCTAGATTTGGAATTTGTTTTAATAAGATAGATGGTTATGTATTTGGTAGAGGAATACTATGTGAAAAATAAACTCCAATCACACAATATGTTTCCCCCAAATTAAACTGAATCATGTACATTTATCTCAGTTTTTCTCCACTCGAACACGCTACAGTTTCTATCTAGTTGTCCTCTTGGTCATATGACACATTTATTTTTGTCATATGATCAAAGCAGTTATTGTGCTAAAAGAACTCATTCAGAGTTTTCTCATGTCGGGAATACAAGTAACAAATCTTATGCCGAGATGTTTATTCCTGCCAGTAAAAATTCATTTATGTACCTAATGTTTAGATGTGACGACGAAATAACAACAGTGCACCACACCCTAGTATGTGATTTCAGACAAAACTGTCTAGATGGCAGTGATGAATCATTCTGCGATCATGGTCCATGTGGTGGCTTTCATACCACTACTGGCCAATGTGTCTTACAGAACCAGCACTGCAACAGATATTCGGACAGTCTAGACAATTGGGATGAGCTCAAGTGTTTTGAAGATAATAGCTATTTGGAGGCATTCAAAGCGGAAGACAAAAATGCACGATTTCTCGTCATCCTGGATGGCACTGGCTTCTTTTCACGAATGAGAATGGCCCAAAATGAGTCTTGTCCTGACACTCATTATCGTTGTCAATCGGAATGGTTGTACTGTCTCCCTGTCTACACTCGATGCAATGGATTTTTCGGACTGTGTTTATGGGGAAGACGAAGAAAACTGTGAACAAGCAGCATGTCCTGGTTTCTATCATTGCCGAGCTTTTCCAGTCTGTGTTCATGGAGATCATCTGTGTGATGGCTGGGGTCAGTGTCCCACAACGGGATGATGAACTGATGTGTGACAGGACCTGTCCTGAAGGCTGTCTGTGTCAAGGTCACACGTTCATGTGTCACCAGTCTTTTCCTGCCTCTGTTTTCCCTCAGCTTCGATATGCCGACGCCGCAGGCTCAGGAATGACTGTAATTGACTTCAGTAGAAACGTGTATCTTATTCATCTTAATCTGGCTAATTGTTTCTTAGTCAATATTTCGGGACTTAGCCTTCCAAACCTCCAGTTCATTGATTTTACCAATAATTATTTGGAAACTCTTGACTTCCATCTTTTTATTGAATTATTTAATTTACAAATCATACAACTGGCAAACAACCCTATTCAGCAACTAACAAATGTTTGCGTGAAACACATTCATTATGCACTTAAACGGATAGATATATCAAAAAGTCTTGGTCATTTTCTTGACAACTTATTTCTACCTCACGTAAAACATTTAAATTCATCATTTTCTGGCATTGAGTTATTACCACCTATTGGATTTAAAAACTTACCTGAGCTGACTTTACTGGACGTGAGAGAAAATGCACTGGATAGCTTTCCTTTCGATTTGTTTTCAAGATCCAGTCATTTAAATAGGATCTTGTCATCAAACTACAGACTTTGTTGAGCACCTACTTCCCAAACACTCGGATGACATAAGCTGTATGACAGTTCATACTGTGCTTCAGTCATGTGAGCAATTAATTCCAAAAAAACTGCACACGGTTTTGTTTTGGTTGATTTGCTCCTCTGCATGTGCTGGGAATTTGGTTTGCTTCCTATTATTATTTGCAATGAAATATGAGTTCGGAAACAATTCCAGAGCAGTTCTTGCTAATATGCAGTTTGCATTTATGGGTATGGGAAGCCATGCTAGTATTAGTTTGATTGCTAATGAACTATTTCACAGAAAATACATCCAATATGAAAAGACATGGACTGACAGTATGACATGCAGAGTGAGTGGGTTTTTCTTTTCCTCCTGTCCACTGAGGTGACCGTTTTCCTCATCTGGTTCATCACCTTAGATCACTTCATCGTTTCTCTGTTTTCCGATGGATTCAACGAGACTGTGTTCTGTTTTGACATTTGTAGGTTGTTCACTGTCATGGGCTTGTGGGAATGGCGTTGTCACTGATACCATTTCTTCCTGGGCTGTCACACTGGGGCCTCCGGGGCCAGTCTGGCCTGTGTCGTCTGGGTTTATTCGATCGTGGTCATTCTGATCAGACGTTCAGGTGGGTTACTGTCATTGTGATAATCAACTTGATTTTTTCTTCTTCATGCTTGTAGCGGGTCAAATTGTTATCAACAGGCGAATTCCTAAATACAGAACTGCGCTTGACTCCTTCAAAAGAGCTGTGTATTTTTCAGTCCACCTGATGGGGAAAGTGACAGTCACACATGCTGTCTGCTGGCTGTCATTTGGCGTGACAAGGATGCTGTTTTCCAATGGCCTTCATGTTTTACACCTGATGCATGACGCCATGGCTGTGTTCGTATTGCCACTCAGCTCTGCTCTAAATCCACTTCTCTTCATGTGGACCACAGCAGCACAACGACTACAGCAGGCACAAGAAGAGAAGTTATTACAGCGGTTCAAAGTAAGTCTTGGCCAGTCAGTGAAATGGAAAACCCACAAGTATATAAAACAAACAAATTGATAAAGAGGAATACATAGATAAACAAATAGGTGCGCTATATTTCCAGATGGTACCAGATGAGCCGAATTATATTGTGAACACGTATTTACAGGAGAAAAAAATAACCCTGCTGTTCCACTATCGTCTAACCCATCTCCTTTCTGCCCTTTTGTGTTTAGCCACTACTTATACAAGAACTATTGCCATGTTATCACAAAAAGTAGCAGCATTCCTCTTATTATCATTCAAATACTTTCATCATTATCACTATTATTGTTTTTGTTTTCATTGTTATTATTATTGTCATCATTATTATGTTAACTCCCATGGTCCCCTTCCCAACGGCCTCGTTTTCATTCAACACCCCATTTGTCGCTGAATATGAGAAGATAAGTGGTTGCTCGTTCTTCGTTTTCATTGTCCTGGATGTTGCTTGTTTTTACCTGAAGAAGACCTAAGAGGTCGAAATGCAACGTGTCTTGTCCTGCAATCTGTTTTGGGTTGTCTCGCGGAACTAGCTTTCGTTTTAAAATTTGGAATGACTACAATCAGACAAGCTGATTTTTTTTTAACGAAATAAATTACAAGATTTAGAATCAGTCCTTTTGATTTGATCATGCATCGTCTCAGGCCCCGCAACTTTTACTAGTCACGGGTTTGATTTTCCCCAGAAGGGAGTGAGAAGCTATCAAGCACTCGTAAAGATCCGAAAATATTTGAAGAAGGCTTAAATATTATTCTTTTTCGTTCAAGTTAAATCTAGTAGCATTCTCAACTGTAACTGAACTTGTGCCAATTTTCTTCAACGTTCTTGATGGCCACATGCCGATGTGACCATGTCGTTGTGACTACGTGTCGTTGTGACCAAGTGTC
>JADBJO010000451.1:0-5000 GCA_016801955.1 Conus betulinus
TGTAGGTGTGTGTGAATGAAGGCAGAAAACAAACAAAAAAGCGTAAATGCGACATTCGTCTCTGAAAGCATGTAGAACCGGATAGCTTTTTTGTTTGTTTAAAGACCGGACCCAATTCTTTCACAAGTCCAGAGGTTCTTCGCCCACCGGCCTGAGACTGATGGAAGACCGGGTGTGCTGTGCGGTGTACGGACAATTCACTGTGTAAGACACATTCTACTGTAAGACAATTTCACGTGCTGATCGAAAGACCCGGTGTGTGTCTGTGTTTTTACGACACGTTTCAAGTGCTGTCAGCTGAGAACTTTTTAAAAACAGCTTTGTTTGTGTACTATTGTAATCAAAGCTACGTCAGCCCAAAAAACGGCTGCGTAAGTGACTGTCAGGTTAACGTTGTTAATGGCCCCCAGAAGCTCTCCAGGACTTAATAATAGCTCCGGACCTAAGTCTGTTGAGGGGTTAGCGTAGTGGTCGTCCCCTCTGGTAGCCTAGCGTAGAATACGTCCTGTCATTGTGGGGCAATATTTCTACAGTGTGGATATATTCACTCTTGTCATGCCCCTTGGGGCATTATCTCCCCAGTGTGAGAACAATCACACCTTCATTGTGGGGGGGTATTATTCCACAATGGGGAGACAATCACTCCTATCATTGCGGGGGTATTATTTCACAATGTGGAGACATTCACACCTGTCATTGTGGGGGTATTATTTCCACCATGTGGAGACATTCACACCTGTCATTGTGGGGGTATTATTTCCACAATGTGGATACATTCACCCCTGTCATGCTGGGGTATTATTTCCACAATGTGGGGACAATCACTCCTATCATTGTGGGGCAGTATTTTTTCCACAGTGTGGATACATTCAGTCCTGTCATTGTGGGGGCATTATTTCCACAATGTGGATACATTCAGTCCTGTCATTGTGGGGTATTATTTCCACAATGTGGGACAATCACTCCTGTCATTGCGGGGCATTATTTCACAATGTGGATACAATCACTTCTGCCGTTGTGGGGGCATTACTTCCACAATGTGGAGACATTCAGTTCTGTCATTGTGGGGGCATTTTTTCCACATGTGGATACATTCAGTCCTGTCATTGTGGGTATTATCTCCACAATGTGGAGACAATAAACTCCTGTCTTTGTGGGGTATTACTTCCACAATGTGGAGACATTCACTCCTGCCATTGTGGGGTATTATTTCCACAATGTGAAGACAATCACTCCTGTCATTGTGGGGGCATTATTTCACAATGTGGAGACATTCACACCTGTCTCGTGGGGGTATTATTTCCACAATGTGGAGACAGTCACTCCTGTCATCGTGGGGCATTATTTCCACAATGTGGAGATAGTCACTCTCAATAGCTCCCAGAGCAGCCAGCGAAAAAGCAGAGCAGCAGAATGGGAAGAAAGTGCTATGAAAAAAAGGAACGATATCAAAGTATCGGTTTAAGACGTTCTTTGAAAAACACCGAAGAGGCATACAATAGCTCAGCTCTTGACCTTACTGGCTTGATGCTAAAGAATAGAGAAATGACCTTGACAGGATTAAAAAAGTTCAGGTCGTTTTTGTCATCCGTAAACACATCACATATCACACACACACACCACACACACCACACACACACACACACACACACACACACACACCACACACACACAAGATAAAAAAAAAAAATTCTCTGGTGTGTGTGTGTGTGTGGTGTTGTGTGTCACACACACCTGGTCACCGAGGTCAAGTGCCCCGACATTGTTATTGTGTAGTGAGGAAATCAGAGTCATTCGTGATGTAGCTATGGATATTTTTTATGCACTGAGACCCCGGGAAGAACATATTATTGCTACAACTTGAAGTTGATTCCTATCATCTGTCCTGTTTGGATAGCCCACTACATTGTTTACGTGTACCTATGTTTACAGGCTGGCGGCCTAATATTTATAACATTGTCATTGTCCTCTTTGTCACACACGGCACACACACACACATGCACACACACACAACACACACACACACCACACACACACACACATACACACACACTTTCTCTCTCTCTCTGTCTCTCTCTGCCCTTTCTCTCTCATGCACACACGCACACACCCACACACACACACACACACCACACACACACAACACACACAACACACACACACACGCACACACAACACACACACACACACACGCGCGCGCGCGCACACACACACACACACACACACACTTCAAACACACTTTCTCTCTTTTCCTCTCTGTCTCTCTCTGTCACACACACACCACACACCCACACACACACACACACACACACACACACACACACACACATTTCACACACACTTTCTCTCTCTCTGTGTCTCTCTCCCTTCTCGCCCTCTCTCTCTCTCTCTCTCTCTCTCTCCCTCACACACACACACACACCACACACCACACACACACAACACACACACAAACACATATATAAGAGAGAGAGAGGAGGAGAGAGGGCGAGAGTAAGGGAGCGAGAGAGATGAGAAGAGATGAGAGAGAGAGGAGAGAGAGAGGAGAGAGAGCGAGAGAGAGAGAGGAGGAGAGAGAGGCACGGTCCGGGTAACTCAAGCAGAGGCACAATGAATTAACTCAGCACCACAATGAATTACACCAAAGCGACATGAGACGGGTTCGCGTTAGGCGCCGTCAAGATTGAAAGCCGCAACGTCTGACTAGGAACTGAATACTTTATCCCTGATTATGACGGCAAACCTCTCTCCACCCACCACCCCCACCCCCTACTTCTCTCTTCCCTCCTCTCCCACACCCTCTCCCCTCCCCTTTCGGAAGAGAAGGTCCAGTTTGGCCGTTGGTATGGATGACACGTTACCACATAGCGGTTGCACCTTCTCGAAGATGGAGTATGGCTGGCCTTAGTTGGGCGGGATTATTAAAAAATAAAAAAGAAAAAAAGTCATACACACACAAACTCCACCTGCCTATCCTAGACACAAGCCAGGAGTATCAGTATCAGCCTGCGTAGGCAGGAAAAAGAAAAGAAAAGAAAAAGAAGTAAAAGAAGAGAAGCCCCTGGATCCCCCCCACTTGTTAATCCCGCCTCTGCCCGGCCTAAATCCAAAGACAAAGATCCAACAGTCGGACAGTGAGTTTTTTGATCGTCCTGCTACTGGTGGGCAGAGAGAGCTAAATTGAGAAAGTGCGAGTCGAGTTGTGTTATGTGAGGGAGATGTGCGTGGAGGTTTTTGTCGGGTGTGTATTTGGGAAGGAGAAGGTGGTGGGGGGGGTAGGAGGGTGGGGGGGGGGGGGGGGGGGGGGGGGGGGGGGGGGGGGGGGGGGAGGGGGGAGGGAGGTAAGGGGGGGGGGGGGGGAGGGGGGAGGGACGAAGGGTGTGGGTATGTAGTGGGGAACGGAAGTGGCTTAAAGAGAGAGATGTGTGGGTGGAAGGGGAAGAGAGAGAGAGAGAGAGTGTGTGTGGTGTGTGTGTGTGTGTGTGTGTGTGTTTGTGTTGTGTGTGTGTTGTGTGTGTTGTGTTGGTGCGTGCGTGCGTGGGGGGAGGGGGAGGGGGGGGGGACGCGAAACTGAGCTATGTGAAATGAAAAAGCAAGCTGTTGACGCAACACCTCGGAGGATTCGTTCGGACTTGCGGGAGGAGGATTAGGAAGAGAAGAAAGAAAACCAAGGAAGAGGGAGAAAGGGAAAGAAAAAGAAGGGGGGAAGGGGGAAGAAGGCAGAGGCAGAGAAGGGAAGGGGGGGGGGGGGGAGGGGGAGGGGGGGGGGGGGAGAAGGGGGGGGGAAGGGGGGGAGAGAAGAGAGAGGGGGGGGAGGGGGAGGGGGGGGGGGGGGGGCAAAGGGGGGAGGGAAGCGGAGAGAGGGAGGAGGAAAGGGGGGGGAAGAGGGAGGGGGGGGAGGGGGGGGGGGGGGAGAGGGAAAGAAGGAAGAAAGAGAGAAAGAAAGAAAGAGGGGGAAAAGGGAAAAAGAAAAAAAAAAACAAAAAAAAGGGACGAAAAAAAGACAGAGAAAGACAGAAGAAAGAAGAAGAAGACGAAAAGAAAGAAAGAGAAAAGAAAGGAAATAAGATCAGACAAGAAAAAAGGGAACACGCGCCGAAAAGAAAAAGAAAAGGGAAAGGGAAAGAAGAGAAACAGAAGAGAAAAAGAAAGAAAAGAAGAAAGAAAGGAAAAAAAAAAAAAGAAAAAAACAAAAAAAAAGAAAAAAACAAAAAAAAAAAAAAAAAAAAAAAAAAAAAAAAAAAAAAAAAAAAAAAAAAAAAAAAAATAGTTACAAAAGGGAACCCGACGAAAAAAATGAAGAATAAGAGACCGACGAAACGAAAGAAAAGAAAGAAAGAACGAAAGAAGAAGAAAAAAAAAAAAGATAGAAAGAAATATAACAGAAAGAAAAGCAGAAAAGACAAGAACCGAAAAAAAAAAGGAAAAAAGACGAAAAGGGGACCGGAACGGGAAAAAAAAAAAAAGAAAGAAAGAAGACAAGACCAAAGAATAAAAAAAAGGAGGAAAAGAAAAGGAAAAAACGGAAAGAAAAGAAAAGAAAGACAAAGGGAAAAGAAAGATGAAAGAAAAAAGAAAAAAGAAGAAAGAAAAGAAAGAAAAAAAAAAGTCAAGAAGAGTGAAAAGAAAGAAGGAAAAAAGAAGAGAAAAAAAGGGAAAGAAAAAAAGAAAAGAAAGAAGCGGAAAAGAAAAACGGAAGAAAGGAAAAAAAAAAAAAAAAAAGGAAAAAGAAAAAAAAAAAAAAAAAAAAACAAAAAAAAAAAAAAAAAAACAAAAAAAAAAAAAAAAGGAAAAAAGAAGAAGAGAAAGAAGGACGGAGAACAGAGAGAAGAGAAAAAAAAAAAAAAAAAAAAAAAAAAAAAAAAAAAAAAAAAAAACAAAAAAAAAAAAAAAAAAAAAAAAAAAAAAAAAAAAAGGAAAGAAAGAAAAAAGAAGAAAGGGGGAAATGGGGGGAAAAGAAAAGAGGAAGGAAGAAGAAAGAAGGAAAGGAGGAGAAAGAA
>JADBJO010000451.1:20000-27500 GCA_016801955.1 Conus betulinus
AGGAAGGAGAGTATGTAAGCTGAAAGTTAAATTAAGACAGTTCTGTCCAAAGCTGTAGGAATGGCTACACAAGTTATACGCAAAGACAAATATATTTTTCCAGTTTAAGACAGGCCACTTGCGTAAGACACGTGAGCAACAGACCTACAATTTTTCAGCTTAAGGCAGACTATTTGTGTAAGACACGTGAACAATGGACCTGTATTTTTCGGTTTAGGGCAGGCTAGTGTGTAAGACACGTGAGCAATAGACCTATATTTTTTTCAGTTCAAGGCAGACTATTTGTGTACGACACGTGAGCAATAGACCTATATTTTTTTCAGTTCAAGGCAGACTATTTGTGTAAGACACGTGAGCAATAGACCTATATTTTTTTTCAGTTCAAGGCAGACTATTTGTGTACAACAGCTGAGCAATAGACCTATATTTTTTTCAGTTTAAGGCAGGCTAGTTATGTAAGACACGTGAGCAATAGGCCTATGTTTTTCAGCTCAAGGCAGGCTAGTTGTGTAAGACACGTGAGCAAGAGACCTATATTTTTCAATTAAGGCAAGCCAGTTGTGTAAGACACGTGAGCAATAGACCTATATTTTTTCAGCTTAAGGCATGCTAGTTGTGTAAGACACGTGAGCAATAGATCTACAATTTTACAGTTGAAGACAGACTACTCAGGGAAGACACGTGGCATGTTGTTTTGAGACTGTTGGGGAGGTAGGGGGTCATTTGGTACTGCTGATCATCCCAATGAATCTTATCACCTCAATGAAGCCTATCACCTCAATGAAGCCTATCACCTCAATGAAGCCAATCGCCTCAATGAAACCTACCACCTCAATAAAGCCTATCACCTCAATGAAGCCAATCACCTCAATGAAGCCTACCACCTCAATGAAGCCTACCACCTCAGTGAAGCCTACCACCTCAGTGAAGCCTATCACCTCAATGAAGCCTATCACCTCAATGAGCCAATCACCTCAATGAAGCCTACCACCTAAATGAAGCCAATCACCTCAATGAAGCCTACCACCTCAATGAAGCCTATCACCTGAATGAAGCCTATCACCTCAATGAAGGTGGACGCTGATATATCGGATGAGTGGTATGATTGAATAGAAAAAGAAAAACACCGACAAAATTACCAACACCAAAGAAAAAAAAATGCAGATAATGGAAACGCACCAGAATTATTGAACTCTACTTTTGTTTTGTTTTCATTTTCTAGTGAAGAAATAGGTTATAGAACCAAACGGAACCGATCCAACCATCTGGCCTAAAATGTTTTACTCCGTAAATGGCACAGAATTGTTATCATTCTAATTAAGAAGATGATGAAGATGATGATGAGGTGATATGGAGGATGAGGATGAGGATACCAGCAACCCCAACCCCAACCACAAGAACGACAATAACAGCAACAACAATATTTAACGACAACAACAACAATGAGGATAATGATAGTAGTAGTAGTAGCAGCAGTAATCATAATGATGATGATAATAGTAATAACAACAACAACAATGATGATAATGATGAAGAAGAACAAGAAAGAGTAAAAGAACAGGAACAACACAACCACAACAACAACACAACATCACCACCACTAGTATAATAACGGTTACACCAAATTTGCATGTGAACAGATGGGTTTTTTTGTGTGTGTGTGACATGATCATAGCGGAGTCATGCTTTCATCGTGTGGCCGGACAATGTCCCGGAGGCTGTGTTACAAACATCTCCTGGTGTGCCCACATGTCTGTAATGGCTACCCCCCTTCGCTGCGTTTTGTTGTTGTCTGGTCAGGTGTAACAAAAAAGTTTTTAACTCCCCGAATGGTTTATCTCCCACGGAGTTGAACTGTTCATATGTAGATTTCAACTTCCCGGGAGTTAAACTAGAATATAAAAAAAACTAACTCCCTTTGTGTTTCAGTTTGACTCCAGGGGAGTTATTCTGACACACCACCAGAATGACTCCCACCCACCACCCTCTCCCCGCACCTCGCTACCACCCATGAACCTGGGAGTGTCATGGGCTATTCAGTTTGGGGCGGCACTGTTTCTAGGGCGCAGCAAAAAGGTGTTGCAGGGATGAAAAATCCCAGGAAGTGAAAAGCGATGGTGGCACGGGCTGCTTGTGGTGCTGTGTGTAGTTGTTGCCTGGCACAGGTACTGACATCAGCGGGGCATCCTTGAGGTGTGTCAGTCAGTCCCCATGTTCGGCATAGCCTCTGTCACTTCAAGACCGATCGTGCGTGGTTTCCAACCACATCCTCCCAGAGGTGTGACCCACGGTAACTGGGCAGCGCGAGCCCCCAGGCTAAACACGACGGATCTAGAGGAGTCAACCTCGATAAAAAAAAAAAAATCTGGCAAACCAAGCTCCAACGGCAGAACAGCGGATGAGGATGTAATTACCCAACGGCTGTGAAGGCGGAAGAGAGCGACACCCTGCTGCAGTTCACAGTAGTGGGGGTATGAGTATGAGTTAGGGCTTGCCTACCTACGCATGCAAAGACTGGACGCCGGCGGACTCTGCGGAAGAAACCTTTATGGTTCAACGGAGAGAAAGGCGGTTACAGCAATGCACTGTGGAGTGCACAGAGCTAGATGAGGCACGTAGAACATCTAGGTCATCCACTGCATCCGTCTCCATCTCAAAACCGTCTCGACCTTGTCTTGCTATTGGATACAGGTGGTCTCGGACGAGAGAGTGAGGTCGACGACGCGCAACTCTTCCTCACTTTAATCAAAGTCATCGCGCATGTCATCAGTCATCCTTCATCCTATCCCTTCATCCATCCAAGTCCTGTGGCGATGGGCGAGCGACGAAGCGACAGGTGTGGGTACACTGGAAGTCGTAGCCGCAGACCTGCACACAGGCGGCTCAGGCCATAGGGTCGGCCGTCACTGAATCGGAGCAGCAGTGGCGGCGGGCAGCCCCCTGAGCGACTGAGCAGCCCTTTTTAGGATAGCACTGCTCACCTCCATGGCAAGAGGAAGGGGCTAGAAAAGGTGCCCTAAACATTGCCTGCTCCACATCACCCTATCCAGCATACCGCGGCTGGTGGGGACCCTACAACTGCGGTCGAAACAAGACAGTAAAAAAAAACGAGGATCACTCCTCTGAACCTGGCCACATGGAACGTCCGCACGCTTCTTGACAGGGACGCCTCGGATAGACCCCAGAGGCGTACAGCCCTCATTGCGAATGAACTTGCCAGATACAAGATTGACATCGCAGCCCTAAGTGAGACCAGGCTAGCTGGGGAGGGGAACTCCGTGAACGAGGCGCAGGTTATATCTTTTTTTGGAGTGGGCGTGGACCTGAGGAGAGACGTGAGGCTGGGGTTGGCTTTGCAGTGAAGTCAACACTTGTCGGCAAGCTGGTTGGCCCGCCTAAAGGAGTAACGATCACTTGATGACGCTGAGGCTTCCCTCTCTCACGAGGAAAAAGTTTGCCGCCATTGTCAGCACATATGCACCCACCATGACCAACCTAAACGAGGTCAAGGACAAGTTTTATGAAGACTTGAATGCCGTCATCACCACTGTTCCCCAGCACTGATAAGCTCTCATCATTCTTGGTGACTTTAATGCGAGAGCTGGCAGCGATAGCACCACCTGGGAAGGCGTGATTGGAAAGCATGGGGTTGCAACTGCAATGCAACGGTCGAGCTTGATCATGTGTCGAGCATGACCTCCTGATCACGAACCATCTTCCGCCTCCCTACCCGCAACAGGACATCATGGATGCACCCGCGATCCAAACATTGGCATCTTATCGACTATGTCATCGTGAGGAAGAGGGACAGGCGGGATGTGCGGGTCACAAAGGCCATGTGTGGCGCAGAGTGCTGGACAGATCACCGCCTCATCGTCTCAAGCTCAGGCTTCATGTCCAGCCCAAGAGACGTCCTCAAGGCGTAAAACCACCAAAACGTGTGAATGTCAGCAAGCTCAAGGTCGTCGATACTAAGCAGTCCTTTGTTGACACCCTGGAAACCCGCTTGGAGTCCACCATACTGAACACTGAATGCATGGGCTGGGCGCACTTCGCGAGACGGTGTACAGCACAGCTATGGAGTGTCTGGAGCCCACAACCCAGGATGCACAAGGACTGGTTCGATGAGAACTGCACTGAAATCCAGCAGCTTCTAGAGGAAAAACATCGTGCTTTCAGAGCGCACATCGACGACCCACAGTCAACAGCAAAGAACGACGCGCTGAGAAACACCCGCAGAAACATCCAGCAAAAGCTGCGCCAGATGCAAGACTCCTGGCTGAGCAACAAAGCTGATGAGATTCAGGGCTTTGCAGACAGGAATGACATGAAAAACTTCTACAATGGCTTGAGAGAAGTCTACGGCCCCCACCACCTCGGGCTCATCTCCACTTCTCAGTGCAGATGGATCAACGCTGATCACAGATAAAGAGAAGATACTACTAGAAAGATGGGCTGAACACTTTGATAGCGTATTGAACCGCCCATCCACCATCAACAATGAAGCCATCGATCGACTACCCCAAATTCCGATCGATGAGACGCTGGACGCCGTACCAACTTTGGAGACTCAGAAAGCAGTCGTCTGTTATCCAGTGGCAAAGCGCCTGGCTCAGACGCAATCCCAGCTGAGGTCTACAAAGAGGGTGGTGCGGCTCTGGTAAAGAAACTTCATCAGCTCCTTCAGATCATATGGCAGCGCGAGACAGTTCCTCAAGACCTTAAAGATGCCTCCATCGTTCATCTCTACCTTCGGTGTCTCGACGGACAACAACAACAGCAACAACAATAATTGCTTTGGACCAGGAACTCGAACTGATTTGTCAACAATTTTCATGTTTGGACCGAGAACTGGAACTGATTTTTCAACAGTATCCATTTTTTACATGCTGACATTGCTGTTTGTTTCTTATGACAAAAGCTGCCG
This sequence comes from Conus betulinus, assembly GCA_016801955.1. Classification (NCBI taxonomy): domain Eukaryota; kingdom Metazoa; phylum Mollusca; class Gastropoda; order Neogastropoda; family Conidae; genus Conus; species Conus betulinus. Next base: position 24,928 of record JADBJO010000451.1, read on the forward strand.
TGAGCAGCTGCATAGAGTTTTTCCGAGCTTCGATACGTTTTGAAATTGACTGGGCAGTGACTACCTCCTTCTGTATGGCTGTATGGATGGTTTTCACTCGCTGTCTCCTCCGCTGTTACTTGTTTGTGTGATATGTTTAGTTACTTTGGAAATCATGCAGTTTATTGACCGAGAGATTAATGGAAGTGTTACTCACGCGTCGGCATATTCCATGCTGGTGAGATGCAATTTTGTATCTCAAGACCGCTGTGACGAGCTTTGTTTTCAGATCAGGTTCTAGTATATTGATAGATTAACACAAATGTGACCTGTTTTGCGTCAGTATTTGCTTGGTATTATATTGCTTTGATTTTAACTTTTGCACGTTTATGAGTGTAATGTATGTATAGGAACATCACACACACACACACACACACACACACACACACACACACACACACACACACACACCTATAGTTCTGTGATGTTCTCACTACCAAGGGTTCAAAAACAGAATCCAACAGCACCCGAAGTAGCCAGAGAAGGGTAGTAAAGTAAAACGAAAAGAAAGCGTGGTAAGGAAATAAGTTCCTGAAAAAACTAAAATCATTATGGAACTGGAGACCTTAGTTACGAGGAGCGCATGGCTCTACTTAAGCTGCCCAGCCTATAATTTAGGCGACTAAGATTAAGAGGTGATCTCATCGAGGTATTTAAGATCATGCACAAAATTTATGATCCCTGCACTACCTCTTCCCTGTTCACCTTGGCTAACTATGATAAGACTCGAGGGCACAACTTCAAACGTAACAAGACTAACATCGTCACTAACCAGTTCGGTAATTTTTATTAAATAACCGTATGATTAATCTGTGGAATAACCTTTTCTCTGACGCCATCAACGCTTCATCAGTAAACGCCTTCAAGAATCAAATTGACAAAACTTTTTAGGACCATGTATTTTCCATTGATTTCATTCTTTATTCAGACGGTGGTAAATGTAGTATACACTATGCTGACTAAACCGTGGGTCAAATCACTATATAGGGATCCAAAAACATATCAATGGACACTAATACGAGGACAAAAGGCTTTTAGCCTATAGCCAAATGTTTGTATGATTCCATGATTACATAAACAGTATATAAATATAGTGGGAAAATCTTTGAGGCTATGCTTGGCGATCCATTTAAGGATGCAGGGGAGGTCAACAGATATCCAGCAGTCAGAGTGGTCTGCTCTTTAATAATCCAAACATTGTCAGCAGCTAAATATTATGAACATACATATCTACATCTGCCTGTCTGTAATAACAATGAAAACACTCGCTGGACAAAGATTTCCTTTTGTACCCGTTTCCCCGTGAAACGCAAGTCTGTCTGTTTAAAGTTCGGAGTTTTAACTGAGACGGATTTTGATGTTTGCTGCACTCCCTGTCTGGGAATAAAAGACATTTCGGCCCGGGTTTTATAATCTCACAGACACACACACACACACACACACACACACACACACACACACACACAAGCGCGCGCGCACGCCCGCGCGTGCGCGAACGCATATAAACACGCGCACGCGCACGCACGCACATGCATAAACACACACACACACACACACACACACACACACACACACACACACACACACACACACAGAGAGAGAGAGAGAGAGAGAGTCAGCAAGAAACAAAAAGATGTGTTTTCATTTTTTAATCTTTCGGCCTTAAGCCTTCTTCAGAAAAATACCTATTGAAAAAGGAAAAAAAAAGAAAGAACACACACACACACACACACACACACACACACACACACACACACACACACACACGCTTATGTATTGAAATATTTTGGGGGCTGGTAAGAAAACAAAAACGTATTTCACACAGAAACACGAGCATCGTTGATCCCCATACCCTCCTCAGTCTCCTGCAGTTGCTTCCTTTGAACGTTCAAGAGAGAAAGCAGTAAACATAAGGTACTAAACTCATTTCCGGTTCCTGTTGTACTTCACTTCCGGTCCGTGAGGTTCTGCTGCTTAGAGCTTTCCCATGGCTGGTGGGAATGCTGGCAGATGTTTGATGTGCAGATTGAAAGTTTGATTTTTTTTTTCTGAGGATAGCAAGGATTGGATAATGCTCTTTGTTTTGATATTTTATTACGAAATGTATCTTTTAGGCACTGGTATATGCGTCTGTCATAGTTTTAAGTCGAATACTCAGTGTCTTGTTATAATTTGGAGTTCGTAGGTTCAAACTTTTTTGTTTTAAATACTATCTAGGGTGTAGGGTTACATTATGTAATCACAGTTTGTACATGGTACGTTCAGGTGTGTTTTTTTGTTTTTTTTTTTGTGTTTTGTTTGTTTTGTTTTTTTGGTCACAATTTTCAACGTCACGCACTTGGCTTATACCATCATCTTGAGGTTCTACGTTTAGACTGAATCATCAAGATTTTGAGGACAAGTTCTTCAGATTAGTTGTCAGAAAACTAACGCCATACCTTTATAATACTTTTGTCTTATATTAAGGTCTTATATTTAGAATATGCGATGCAATTTCGGAATCAAACGTTCAGATTATTCGTCAGAATTACAAA
>JADBJO010000451.1:37500-52500 GCA_016801955.1 Conus betulinus
GTCAAAGGGCACCTCAAGGATTCATCTGACCATGGCAGAGGAGTATGATCGAAGGGCACCTCAAGGATTCATCTGACCATAGAGGAATATGATGAAAGGGGCGCATCAAGGATTCATCTGACCACAGAGGAGTATGATCAAAGGGCACATCAAGGATTCATCTGACCATAGAGGAGTATAATCAACGGGCACATCAAGGATTCATCTGACCATAGAGGAGTATGATCAATGGGCACATTAAGGATTCATATGACCATGGCAGAGGAGTATGGTTTCCCCAGCACCCTTTCATGTTCAGGTATTAACTGGAAACAGTGAGTGTAAGATCCTCTGTTCATTCAGGTATCTATTGGAATCTTTCCCTACACCATGACAAAACACCAGTGACTTAAGATCAATTCTAGTTGTAGGTATGTATATGAGTCTTTCTCTACACTGTAATGAACACCCATGACTGTAGCATGTCTTCTAGTTTCAGCTGTCTATTGGAGTCTTTCCCTACACCATGGCAAACACCAATGACTGTAGTATGTCTTCTAGTTTCAGCTGTCTATTGGAGTCTTTCCCTACACCATGGCAAGCACCAATGACTGTAGTATGTCTTCTAGTTTCAGCTGTCTATTGGAGTCTTTCCCTACACCATGGCAAACACCAATGACTGTAGTATGTCTTCTAGTTTCAGCTGTCTATTGGAGTCTTTCCCTACACCATGGCAAACACCAATGACTGTAGTACGTCTTCTAGTTTCAGCTGTCTATTGGAGCCTTTCCCTACACCATGGCAAAACACCAATGACTGTAGTACGTCTTCTAGTTTCAGCTGTCTATTGGAGTCTTTTCATGACAAACCATGACAAACACCTGTGACTGGAAGATCACCTCTAGTGTCAGATATCCATCAGATCTTTTTCTCCACACACCAAGATGAAGAACAGTGACTATGAGATCACCAGAACAAAGAACAGTGACTGCAAGAACTCTTCAGTTTAAGGTATCTATAGAAGCTTTCACACACATTAGAACAAAGAGCATTGTGTATAAGAACCCTGCTAGTTTCAGGTATCCATTGAAGTTTCCCTACACACCAGAACAAAGAACACTAACTGTAAGAATCCTTCTAGTTTCAGGTATCCATGAAGCTTTTACACACACCAGAACAAAGAACAGTGACCATAGAACAGTGAACAAAGAACAGTGACCATACGAACCCTTCTAGTTTCAGGTATTGACTGCATTCTCTACAATCACCGGGCCAGAGAACAGTGACACGAAAATCAAATCTTCTCTAAAGCTTAAAGTGGATTATTCGCATCATATTCTGGGTCAGAGAGATTCCCCTTTGGTCCTCTCCTCCCCTCCCATATCCCCCCGCCCTCTCCTCCTTCTTCCAGCTTATCCAAGACCATGGCGGTTGCAGACACGATCTAGAATTCTCTCAAAACCTACATGGAATCCAGAGAACGACCTTTTGTATTTGTCAGAAAAGGAACTTCTGCGTGAGAAAAGGGGCACCTGCAACGATCTTTCTCTGATGACTCTTTTTAATGCAAAAGGTCATTCCAGACCCCTGTGGTAGTGTAGGATGACAATTATACAAGTGAAAAAAAAAAAAAAAAAGAATTAGCAAGCGAAGACAGCAGGATGCTGAAGTTTAAAGCAAACAAGGAAGCAAGCAAACAAACAAACAAAAACCTACCGCAGGGCACAAGGGTGAGGCAGACTTCCACCAGGGAGCAAACGGATATGATTCCCTCCCTTTGCTACCAGACCTGCAGCAAAAAATTAACGGATTCATCACCGAGCCACGTTCTGTCTTTTCACCAAGTCTCATTAAAAACCGTTTCTTAGTTCATGCGTCGTCTTACCAAACAGGTTCTGCATCCGCGCCTCTGATTGGGGTCTGCATCACTGGTCTGCACCAAAGTTGAATGAGCTAGTCCTTGGTCCACTCTGCGTGTTTGAAAATGTCCACAGTTTGTAGATAGTCGCGTTGACAAACACGTAAACCAATCAACGGACAACAGGTGAAAAGATCAGTCATCAGTTGAAGGAATGACTGGGCTGGCAGATGGAGGAGTGGTGGGGTTCTTTAAGGGAGATGAAGAATAGGTATTATGGACAAACTCCAGCTGGTAAGGAGAAGTGTCCACATTGTTAATATTGGAACTGGAATGATTGGGCTTGCTGGTGGAGGAGTGGTGGGGTTCTTTAAGGGAGATAGAACAATAGATATTATAAATGGACAAACTCCAACTGCAGACGGAGGATTGCGAGGTTCTCCAATGGGCATGGAGCTATCACACAGTGATATACATAGGAGCTACACACACACACACACACACACACACACACACACACACACACACACACTCCGAGCCACACTCACAAACTTGGTATTCCATTTGTTGTTTTTCTTTTTTTTTCTTCTTCTTCTTGAAGTTGCACAGCGACACTATAGACTTTCGGTTACAAATCTTGCAACTGAAGTATCTTCGCAAGTTAAGCAAGTAGATGCATCTAAAAAATGATGGAGGGAGGAGGGAGGGGAGGGGGTATTGTCGGGTATCTTCAGTGGCACCAGTGTGAGCTTGAGCTCATTTCAGTGTGTTTTTTAAGGTCTTGACTGACTGCCCTATGTTTTTCATTTCACATGAAGCTCATTGCTGCCATTTCTTTCTTTAACTCTTGTAGACTTTTTGTTAGGATTTCAAAGCAGTGAGTGAGAATTCAGGTAAATTGCGAGTGAGAGATGATCAGTTTCAGAATATAAATGCTGTGCTTTGGGCTGTCATTTAGTGGGCCCTTGGTTTTTTATGCTTGACAAAGGTTTTACAAATAAACCGAAAATTTGCAATATGCTTATTGGATGTTGGTGGTTTTTACTGTTCAATTAAGTACAGTATATATGTCTGAACACATTGTGTGTGAGAGAGCCACCATCACACACACCACCCTCCTCAGCCCCCCACCCTCACCCCTCATCCTCCTTCCACCGCAGTCACGCCCCTCTCATCTTTTTCCTCTCCCCCCTTCGCTCCTCGCATTCCCACCCCCCCCCCCCATCGCTCCCCTTCCTTTGCAAGAAATACCTTGATATTCCTTATGTGTCCTTTTTTTCTTGCGTCCGTCTTTCCATGTTGGGCACATCAATACAGAGATATGTATTTTGCTGAGCGATTAAGTAGTGGGTGGGGGGGGGGGGGGGGGGGGGGGGAACATGTGCAGGCTAACAATTCTTCAGTCATTACAGTAATGACCTGGCAACGATTTAACTTTTAGAAAGAAAAAAAAAAGTTGAAGACGAAGAAAATGGGGATACGTATTTTGTTGCTATTGCCATTGCTTTACGTATTCTGTGTACACTATACACCTTTCTCTTTTCATATATGTATACTTTGTGACATTATGGGTAACATTCATGGCTCATGTCTTCACTAAATTGTTTTATGCTTTGCTTCTTGTTATATTTCCTTGTTGTAATACAGTATCTTGTCTTGGTATTTCTCCTCCAGAGTAATTGTCAATGATTGTGCCTGTAATGTCTTGCTATGTAAAACATCGTACCGTTTACATAGTATTTTCATCGATTTTTAAAAAATTGTTCCTCAACCAAGCCCAGTAGTCCCAGTTGGTCATCCTTATCAGTTCACACTGTGCCCAGCTGTGTCTGTGTCATTTGGTTACGCCTTTCATGCTGTGTTGTCCTTGATGGCGCTCTGTCGCTGTTAACAGCAAATACTGCACACGGATGGCAAGCAATGGTGCCTTTTGGCTTTCTTCTCATTTCCCCTTCAAGAAGTACCAAGAAATACATTATTTCCCCCCCCCCCCCCCCCCCCCCCTCCCAAGACAGCATGCATTGCACATATCGTAGCTCTTCAGACTACCTCCATGGTCATAATGTACCCTCTCCACGTCATGTCACTCTAGCTGCCCCTATGCGCGCACCGACTTCGACTGAGGCGACTTGAAGCACCTGTACATCGCATGTGCTGCCCCCGAGCAAGCACGATGCCAGGCTTTTTCGTCGAAGGGCAACTGCCCCCTACCTACCCCCCCCCACCCCCACCCCTTCCTCCGCTTTCACCACCAACCCGCCGCTGCCCACGCTGTGTGCTGTTTCCTTCTACCTGCTTCAAGGGCCTCGCACCTGGTGGGCCAGCTTTCAACACCTGGCCAATCAATTCCATCACGAGGAGGACGCCTGGCTGTGACGCTCCTACTGCCACACGTTGGTCTTCCTTCCATCACCTACGTGCGTTCCAGGTAGGACGATCCCGGCACCGACTACAGATGGATCTTCATCATTGTATGCTCTACACACGCGCACTCTCTCAGCTCTGCAGACATGCTGCTTTACAGGCGGTATGAACTGTCCCCAGAAACTATTGTTTATTGCAGCCACGGTATTCAACAGTGAGTTAAGTGCTGTGCTGTGACATTTTTTTTCCTACAAGTGCAAGGACTCTTTGCTTCAGTTCAAAGTGAAATGAACAGATACATGACTCGGAGTCGAACTCTGGTACGTATGACAGATATTGCCATATCAGCTACGTTTATTACCAGGATCATCCCTATGAGATTAATTGCATTCAATGTCTTATGTCGACAGAGCTCGTCTTTATATAACTGATTATCTACTGATGGCATCTAATGTCTGATATGCACTGAACTCGTCGTTATGTCATTGACTGCATTTAATGTCTGATGTAAAGTGGAACTCATTCTTATGTCATTGATTGCATTCATTGTCTGATGTGTACTGAACTCGTCCTTATGTCATTCACTGCATTCCATGTCTGATGGACATTGAACTCGTGCTTGAGTCTTTCAATGTGTTCAATGTCTGAAGTGCACAAAACTTTTATTTGTGTCACTGATCGTGGAGAATGTTTGCCAGTCTAAAGAGCTCGTCGTTCTGTCATTGATTGTATTCAGTGTAATTGACAGGTGATAACAGAGAGAGAGAGAGAGAGAGAGAGAGGAGAGAGAGAGAGAGAGAGAGAGAGACAGAGACAGAGAGACAGACAGAGACAGACACACACACACACACACACACACACACAAGAGAGAGAGAGATTGAGAGAGAGAGAGAGAGAGATGAGAGAGAGAGAGGAGAGAGAGAGAGAGAGAGAGAGAGAGAGAGAGAGATGGAGAGAGAGAGTACAGTCTTCATGTCAAGGGGACATAGAGAGAGAGAGAGAGAGAGAGAGAGAGAGAGAGAGGAGAGAGAGAGAGAGAGAGAGAGAGAGAGAGAGAGAGAGAGAGAGAGAGAGAAGGAGAGAGAGAAGCCTCTGTCGTGAAGCGCACACCTCAAACAGCCTCCTTCATTAGCTTGACGCACCGGCTGCACCGTCAATGCACCACCACCATCGGCCTCAAGGTCCCCGAACCAATTGGCCCAGTGCGCATGACAGGAAAAGGTCGCACGGCATGCGCCACTACAGTAACGGGCGACAAATCCCGCGTCCTGTCCTCTTGTGTCTCTCTCCCTCCGCAGACTGATGCCCGAGGGAAGCAGCGGGTGCTTGTTTGCCTTTTGCAGGCAGCGGTAATTGGCTGTGAAGTCTGGGTGTGTGACCGCTTTAAAGGCCAGTTTCTTTGTACGCTGTGGGGGGGGGGGGGGGGGGGGGGGGGGGGTTTTCGACACCACAGTGCTTCTTCCTTTCTGTGTGGCGCCCACAGTACTGCCTGCTTTCTGTGTTGTGCGCAGGCCACCTCACAACATGCTTAGTTCCCCCATTCCCACACTTCTTTTTGACCCCCCCCCCTCCCCCACCCCCGCCTTCGTCTAGTTATGATTAAAAAAAAATAATAAATGGGGCCTCTACCATCTTCTTTTTTCTATTTTTGATTTCTCCTTTTTCATTTTCATTTCATTCAAGTAAAATATGTTTTTAAAAAATGGCGGTCCTTTGCCTGATTTCTTTTTTAGGGAAAAAAAAAAATCAGAAGTTCTGCCCTGCTGCTAGTAGCTGTGTCGCCTAGTACTATCTACTGCATGTAGGCAGCGAACGTAAGAAGAAAATCCGATTTGGAGAGGGAGGAGGGGCCGGGTCGGGTTAACAGGCGACATAAAACACCACATGAAAGAAGAAAATGGAGGTCATACTGAATAGGTCGTAGCCCCGTTAACAATGACCGCCACATCCGTCTGCTTCCGGGGACACCAGCAGTGCGCTACCGGGAGGAAACCACAGGGTGCACGTGCAAGGATCATCATCACTGCATCAGCCAGCTGGGGCGGAAAGACTACTCAGGCGAATTGGACACTGGGGGACTGAGCCATGAAATTGTCAGACACTGCCAACACGCTCACGACCTCTCTGATGAGAGATGGAAGAACGAGGGAGACGAACAAACAGGAGAAGGATATATCCTTTGTGACAGTGGGGAAAGACGACAAAGAAACACAGGTCGTGGGGTCGTTAACTGACAAGAACTTGGGGAACATTGCACTAGGGTGCTGTCCTATTTCCAGCACAATCATACACGTCCATCTGCGAGCGTTCAGCGTGACGGTGGTACAGATATATGCTTCAGAGTTTGAAAAGTTCTACTCCCAGTGCCAAACGAATCATTGACAAGCTTGACAACAAAGGCATAATCATTCATAGTGACTGGGGCTAGAAACTGTTTAACAGTCCATACACCTTGAACCTCCCATCAGAAACTGTTGAACAGTCTACATACCTTGAATCTCCCATCAGAAACTGTTGAACAGTCTACATACCTTGAATCTCCCATCAGATACTGTTCAACAGTCTACATACCTTGAATCTCCCATCAGAAACTGTTGAACAGTCTACATACCTTGAATCCCCCATTAGCGCCGTGGTGTCCAAACCAGAAATCCTTGAAAGGGCGGCAAAAGACAAACAACAGCACCGTCCACGGTCAACCCTGCTGGGACGGACAATAAGAGCTCCGTGAAACACACGATTAAGCTCTTGGGTGCACTTGTGTATATAACATGTTTTTTTTGGCTGTCCCATCTTCTGTGCCACCTTAAAGGCAATGCAACTACGCCGCTCATCCCGATTCCCTGTCCACATCCATAGCCCAGCCCGGCCCGTCGCACTCCCGGCACCGGCAATCCACAGGAGCTGTCAATGTTAAGTCGTCACGAGGCAACCTACCAGAGGAGACGCTGCACTGCTGCCGAGTTACTTCGATGGTGTTCAATGATGCCTGTTCTGATCCAGCATATGCAGGACTCCACCTACTACCTCTCCCTCCCTCCCCCTCCTTCTGACGACAATAATTGCTTTGTCGCAGAGCCAGCATGAACGAGCTCTCCCTTTGTGGAGTGCACCGTCACGTCCGTTCAACGACAACCCCATGAACTTGCTTGAACCGGTGACCCCGACGGAATCAAACCAAGGCCATAGATGTGAAGAGGACATCGAAACTGAGGTCACCCGTGAGAGCAGTGCATGAATGACCACAGAATTTGAGACTCGTTTTTTTTTTTTTTTCCTTTTTTTTTTTTTCTTTTTTGGCTGATCGATGGTAAAGGATGATGAAAATGATGCTACGGGATTTCCATTCCTGTCTGAGACTGCATGACAGGGCCGTATTCTACGCTTCCTTTCATAATATATTCAGGCGTCAACCGGGCCCGAGAGATACAGCACACCTGCACTGTTGGTCAGGAAATTTGAGCAAGCAACGCTGTCAGTGGCGCATGCATCAAGTGGATGAAACTCGTCGGTGTGGGCCCAGTCAAACCAGCTGAGCCCGTAGCAAACTCACCTTTGTGCAGGAAGGAGCTGCTGGGTGCAGAAAAAAAAAATATATATATATATCTTTCTGTTTGCATGTGAGACGTGGAGACTTACAGCTGATCTAGAAAGAAGAACCCCAGCCCTGGAAATGAGGCGTTACCGCCAGACAGTAAACATCAGATGCACTGCTGACGTCACCGATGACCTCATAAGTCAAACCAGCAGCAGCAGACACGACCACAACAAGATCTACTGACGTCAATAAGCGAAAGACCAGAATGGTTGATGTGGCTAAGAAAAACAACGACGACAACAACAACTACAACTAAACGAATTTAAAGTAATTTAAAGTAAATCCCCCAGTTAACAAGGGCAAACAAAATTACGAGACAAAACACCGCGTTACGTGTGTGTGTGTGTATGTGTGTGTGTGTGTGTGTGTGTGTGTGTGTGTGTGTGTGTGTGTGTTTGTGTGTGTGTGTTTGTGTGTGTGTGAGTGTGTGTTTGTGTGTGTGTGTGTGTGTGTGTGTGTGTCTCTCTCTCTCTCTCTCTCTCTCTCTCTCTCTCTCTTTCACTGTGTGAGTGTGTGAAGACCCTGTGTGTTCGGCTTGGCTACAGTGATGCAAACTGTTATAAAATTATGTTGACTTTCTAAAGATTAATTATACGTATTGAAAAAAAAACATGTACACGACAAAGACCGTCTGTTGTCGTTGACCTGAACTCTTTGTCTCTGGGCATCAAAGATCAGTCAGTCACTCACCATTCCATCCACCCAGGTATTAAAGATCAGTTAATCGTTTACCATTCCATCCACCCAGGTATCAAAGATCAGTTAGTCGTTCACCATTCCATCCACCCAGGTATTAAAGATCAGTTAGTCGTTTACCATTCCATCCACCCAGGTATCAAAGATCAGTTAGTCGTTCACCATTCCATCCACCCAGGTATCAAAGATCAATTAGTCGTTTACCATTCCCATCCCATCCACCCAGGTATCAAAGATCAATTAGTCGTTTACCATTGCCATTCCATCCACCCAGGTATCAAAGATCAGTTAGTCGTTCACCATTCCATCCACCCAGGTATCAAAGATCAATTAGTCGTTTACCATTCCCATCCCCATCCACCCAGGTATCAAAGATCAATTAGTCGTTTACCATTGCCATTCCATCCACCCAGGTATCAAAGATCAATTAGTCGTTTACCATTCCCATTCCATCCACCCAGGTATTAAAGATCAGTTAGTCGTTTACCATTCCCATTCCATCCACCCAGGTATTAAAGATCAGTTAGTCGTTTACCATTCCCATTCCATCCACCCAGGTATTAAAGATCAGTTAGTCGTTTACCATTCCCATTCCATCCACCCAGGTATCAAAGATCAGTTAGTCGTTTACCATTCCCATTCCATCCACCCAGGTACAAAGATCAGTTGATCGTTCACCATTGCCATCCACCCAGCTGTATAGGAACATCTGTCCGTCTTTTGGGAGAGTGATAGTGAGAGAAAGAGTTAAAGCAAAAAAATCTGTTAATTCTGACCGCAGGAAGACGAGAGATGTGAAGGCGAAGATGTTGTCTCTTCGTACTTGGCTTCTCCTCGACCGTTGGGCTGACTGACTTTGTTTGACCTTGCTTGTGTCAGGTGGACCTGGGAACATAAAGGGCGGGACATGGCGTGAGAAAGATGGGGAGGGGTGGTGATCAGGAAGGCAGAGAGAGAGAGAGAGACAGACAGACAGACAGACAGACAGACAGACAGACAGAAGACAGACAGACAGACAGAGAGAGACAGACGGTCGGACAGACAGACGGTCAGACAGACAGACAGACGGACAGACAGACAGACCAATAGATAGACAGACCGACACAAAGAGACACAGACAGACAGACAGACAGATAGAGAGACAGACAGACAGACAGTCAGAGACAGAGACTGACGGACACACACCAAAAGAAAATGAAACATAAGGAAGGGAGAGAGAGAGAGAGAGAGAGAGAGAGAGAGAGAGAGAGAGAGAGAGAGAGAGACAGAGAGACAGACAGACAGACAGAGGAGAGACAGAGACAGAGACAGAGAGAGAGAGAGAGAGATGGGAAGGGGGGGCATTCTTTACTACCCGTTCATTTCGTGTTAATCTGGTGTAAAGTTGTCCGGTATAAGACTTATGAACTGCTGCTTTGCTTGCTTGACGCTTCCACTTCATTTTTTTTTGTGGTAAGAGAGAGAGAGAGAGAGAGAGAGAGAGAGAGAGAGAGAGAGAGAGAGAGAGAGAGAGAGAGAGAGAGAGAGAGAGAGACTCTAAAGTGGGAGTGGGATCCAGAGAAATACTGTCCTTCAATACTGTCTTCACTAACCAATCAGCTGGGAGCGATCCTGCACCACCACCCTTGGAAGCCTGCTCTGTGTTCAAGGGACATAATCGCTCCCTGCCAGATGTCATTCTGTAATGGCCACCAGACCTGACCAGACAGAACCTCCACGGGAGCGTTACCATGGTGTTTCCAGCCCATGGTTCATGAATGCAGAGCCCACCGGGCGACAAAACGCCATCGTCAAGCAACTGCCATGGGCATACCGCAGCCTCTCACTCGTTGCTGTTTCTCCGACAGGTGAAGACAGCACAACTCCAGACACGACCAAGCTTTGGCCATGAAGTCTTACGTGCCCTCTGACAGACAGATAGATAGACAGAGACAGGCAGACAGACAGATAGACAGAGAGAAACAGATGGACAGAGGGGCAGGCAAACAGGCAGACGGGCAGATAGATAGATAGATAGATAGATAGATAGATACACATAGATAGATCCTTTCTTTGATTGCGTCTTCATTCCATTTGTGAACTATCTAAATCTTGTGGACTTAAAACGAAAAGTTTTTTTTCTTTTCTTTCTTTTTTTTTTAACATATTTGTCTGTACTGTGCACAAGCGACTAAGCTGGTTTCGTCTGTGTTACCAATGTCAAAAAGAAATAGAAATCAGAAACAACAACAACAACAACAACAACAACAACAACAAACAACACACACACACACACACACACACACACACACACACACACACACACACACACACACAAATCAGTTCAGGCACGCACGCACGCACGCACACACAAACATTCACACAAACACACACTCACACACACACACACACACACACACACACACACACACACACACACACACACACACACACACACACTCACTCATACACACATCACACACGCACGCAAGGACGCACGCACGCATACGTACCCCCACCTCTCCCCTTCCCCTTCACGAAAACGTCATAGAGTACTGGTTCTGCTATGGCCCTTTGCGGTCGGCTGGGCTATAAGCAACATTACCTTGCCTTACCTTACCTTAGAGGGTCAGGAGGGAAACGGCACTGCCATATTATCGGAAGGAATGTGTCTGCGGCGTGTGACAGCGGGGGGCATCAGCCAGGATGCAACCAAAAATAAATAAATAAAAGGGTAGTAAAGGAGGAAGAGGGGGGGAGGGGGGTGGATACACAGGCAACTGAAGGAGAAAGAGAAGAGATAGAGAAACAGTGAGAGAGAAAAAGATGAAGAAGTATAAATGAAAAAAAAGGGAAAAAGAGAAAAAGGAGGATTGGGATGGAAATCGGAAGAAAAAAATGTCGTGAATAAAAATTGCAACCTATAACATAACTAGAATAACATTTTTAAAAAAATCAGATGAACGCTGAAGGTAACAGGATACTAACATTTAAACGTGAAAGTAGAATTATTAAAGGAATCTAAAAATGGTACTCTGAACAAGTCCTAAAAACAATGTCACAAATCAAAAGGGGTTTTACTAAAACCTCCTTCAGGGACTTTTCCGAAAAAAGGTAGGCAGATAGGTTTTCATTTTTCTACAGTGGAAAAGTATATGTTCATTAGAAATTTTCCCCCACCACACACGCATGTGGTGTTGGAAGTGAATTTGGTCTTAAAAGCATTAAGTTTGAATCTATATGCAAGGGAAGTTAAAAGTCTTAGGTTAGATAATTGACCATACTTAGATATAAAAACATCTTCAAAACTCGTTTGGTGGTCAGCAGGTGATGAGTGGCCAACATCTTCTTTGTTTCTTTCTAAAATGCTTCCAGCAAGCATTCTGCAGTAGGCTATAACCTTCTTTCAATGATAATGGGATCTTCAAATTATATGCTTCATTTGTATAATCTGCAGAGTTTTTAGCTAGTTTATCTACGGATTCATTGAAAGGTATTCCACTGTGTGAAGGCACCCAAAGAAAGGTAAGATTACTACCTCTTAGAATAAGGAAATGCACCAAATGATTAATCTCAAAAATCAAATCTTGTCTCACACTAGAATTTGAATTGCTTAAGGCATACAACACTGATTTTGAATCGACACAAAAAAGAATTTGAGTCACAGTTTTCGGAAAATCAAGCAAATAATGCAAAGCCATAAGAATAGCAGTTAATTCAGCTGTAAATATAGATCTGTGCTTTCCAATGTAATAAACCTCTTTTGACCTTTAAGTTGGGGATAGTGAAAGCAGCACCAGCTCCGTGATTTTCTAGAACTGAACCATCGGTATAAACTTTGAGATGATTTGGATAATTGAGAAATAAATGCTCATTCGCAATTGTGCCAATAAAATTTATATTCTCATTTTCTTTGCATCAGTAATTAATGTCAAAATGTCCTTTTTGTAATTCCCACGGAGGGATATAGCTACACATGGATTACTACATTTCACCATATCTTCTAATCGTATTTCTGATTGTTGAAAAGTATCTAGAGTTTCAGTTCTTATTGTTTTAAGACATGATATATGTTTTGGCTCGTTTTGGGAAATCAGCATCTGACCTTAAGCCAATTTCATTTTCAACATTGTTTTCACTTAAAGAGCCTTTTAGCAAATATTTAGCGATGGCAAGCTGACGGCATTCATTTAAAGGAAGTACTCCTACCTCTCTATATGTTGCTATTGTTGATGTATGGAAAGGAACCCCCAAGGCCAATCGAAAAGCTTTACAATCCACGCTTTGTAATTTATTTAACAGATATTTTGGAGCAGTGAAAAAAGCTTCTTGACCATACATAAGCCTAGAGCGAACAAGACTATCGCTAGAGATGTTTTAGTACTCTGACATCTTGGCTCCAGTATTGCTTACTGATAACTTTTTCAAAAATTTAAAGTTTTTCTTGCTTTAGATAACAAGTATTCAATGTGATAATTCCAATTTAATTTAGAAGTAATATAAACCCCCAAAAACTTTACCCTTTGTTTATATTCCAAAATATCAGATCCAATATGGAGGGATGGTAGTAGATTGGGTGGATCAGCACCATTGTTAAATAAAACCAGATGAGTTTTCTCAGTTGATAGAGTTAGTCCATTTTTCAAGCAAGTAGTTATTTAATTTATCTAATTCCATTTGATAAGCTTTTCTATAGTAATTTATATCTCTTTTTGGTGACTTCTTTTTCATGGACACATTCATCCACATGCAAATATCATCTGCATATTGTACTAAGTTGACATTTTTTGACAAGCATTGAGGTAGGTCATGAAGTAATATATTAAAAAGATGGGGCGCTATTACCGAGCCTTGTGGAATACCATTGTAGGCATGCGTGTAGTCGAATAGGAATTTCCCACCTTTGTTTGCATGCTTCTTTTCATCAATAAGTCTTTTATGTAAAAGTAGATGTTCCCAGACAAACCATTTGTTTCAATTTATATAGTAATTTATGATGCCAAACACGATCATATGCTTTATTTATATCAAAAAGGTTGCTAGAATATTCTTTCTGCGAGCAAACTGATGCTTTACCTGTGTAGTCAGTTTGACAAGATGATCAATGGTTGACCTACCCTTTCGGAAACCGGCTTGGTTTTGGGGGATCACTTTTGTTTTATTACAATAGAATATTAGTCTGTTTAAAACTATCTTTTCCATAAGTTTGCCTACATGCGAAGTTAATGATATAGGTCTGTAATTATTCTTATTACTTTTCGTTTTCCTTCTTTAGGAATCGGTATTATGATAGAATGTTTCCATATTTTAGGGTTTTGTCCCTGTTCCCAACACTTTTGAAATAAGTCGTGTAGCAACATTACCCAACTGTCTGGCAATTGTTTAAGTAAGATATTAGAAATAGCGTCCATGCCTACTGATGACTTTTTGTTTGTCAGGGAAAGTATAGCTTCTCTCACCTCACGTATAGTAATTGGAGCATTGATAAAGATCATCTTTCCGCTGTGGATCTTGATAGTCATCATTTTTTTTTTCATTTTCCCTGAAAATTTATGATTTTTTGGTAGTTTGCTTGCATTCATTATATCAGCAAACATATCTACAAATGATTCTGCCTTTTCCGAATTGCTTGGTAAATCATTACCATCAAATTTGATTGGACAGTGTGGCAAATGAACACCATTTTTCATTTCATTAAACTTTTTCCACACCCTCTGCAAGTCTTTATGGGTATGTGTTTCATTGGTGCAGAATTTGACCAATATTCCCGCTTGACTTTTGCAATCGTTCTATTACTCATGACATTTGCTTTCTTCATTGGAGCATGCGTTTTTGGTCCAGGATTTTGTAGATATAATTTATATTCTTCGAGTGTGTGTGTGTATGTGTGTGTGTGTGTGTGTGTGTGTGTGTGGTGTGTGTGTGTGTGTGTGTGTGTGTGTGTGTGTGCATGTGTGTGTGTGTGTGTCTATGTGTGTGCGTGCGTGCGTGCGTGCATGCGTGCATGCGTGCGTGTGTGTGTGTGCACGCGCGCGCGCGCGCATGTGCGTGGTGTGTGTGTGTGTGTGTGTGGTGTGTGTGTGTGTGTGTGTGTGTGTGATATTTGCCATCTGTTTATTAAAGGCAGAACTAAAACAAAAAAAAAAAAAAGTCAAATGGATGGATGCGTGTGTGTCTGTGTTTTAGTGAGACTGCGTTTATGTATTTGTGTGTTTGTATCTGATTGCCTATTGGTAGTTTAATTGTCTGCTTATCTCTAATAATATATAAATTGACATACAACGTAATCTATACTCGTACCCCTACTCCCATCATCCTCTACCTTTTACCCTCCTCCCCCCCCCCCACTCTCTCTCTCCCTCCCTCCCTCTCTCACTCTTTCTCTCTCTCTCTCCCTCCCTCCCCCCCCCTCTCTCTATCTCTCTCCCCCACCCAATCCATCCCATCGCTGCCAATTTTGCAACTGACATTATTTGGTAGGCAATGTATTCATTCTGCCTGTGATGGATTGCAGTTTGAAGTTTAA
>JADBJO010000451.1:57500-77500 GCA_016801955.1 Conus betulinus
TACCACTACTACTAATTTATTCAAAAACACACGCTATATTTTCCCCTTCCCTTTTTTCTTCATCAGTCATTTATTCAGGCACTCGCTCTTTTATGTTTTTTTTTTTTTCTTCTTCATTCTTCATTTATTAAACAGACACTGGCTTTTTTTTGTCTTTTTCTTCATTATTCATTTATTCAAACAGATACTGGCTTTTTTTTTGTCTTTTTCTTCATTATTCATTTATTCGAACAGACATTTTTTATTTTGCTTTTAAATTCATTATTCATTTATTCAAACAGACACTGGCTTTTCGTGTTTTTTTTTCTTTTCATCACTCATTTCTTCAAACAGACCATAGACTTTTGTCTTTTTATTCATTATTCATTTATTCAAGCAGGCACTGGCTCTTCTGTTTGTCTTTTTCTTCTTCTTCACTCATTTTATCAGAGCATAGCCTTTTGTCTTTTTTTTTTAAATTCATTATTCATTTATTCAAACAGACACTGGTTTCTGTTTGTCTTTTTCTTCTTCATTCATTTATTCAAACAGACACTGTTTTTTTCTCTTTTTTGTTTGTTTTGTTTTTGTTTTTGTTTGTTTGTTTGTTTGCTTTTTACTTCATCTCTCACTTATTTAGGCAGACAGTGGCGGTTTTGTCTTTTTTATTCTTCACTCATTTATTCACACATGCGTCGGGCTGTGAGTGTGGATAATACCGCCATTGGTGAATTCGTTCAACGCCCTCTATGGGCTGTGTGGAGTAGTAGTTGTAAAGTAGATGCTGCTGCTGCTGCTGCTGCTGATGATGACAATGATTATCATTATTATTATTAATATCTTTATTTTTGCCATTCTTCTTAACAATATTGTTGTTGTTGTTGTTGCTGCTGCTGCTGCTGCTGTTGTTGTGCTGTTCTTCTTCTCCTTCTCATTGTGTTTATTATCATCATTTCATTATTTTATTACTGTTATTATCATCATCATTAAAATTGTTATTATCATTGTCATTATTGTTATCATTATTATCATCGTTATTATTATAGTTATAATTATTAATGTTATTATCATTATTATTATCATTGGACGATTGGGTGACCTTAGTCAATCAAATATTGCAAGATTACATCCGGTTGCTGAGTAGACGATGCTGTGAAATATGCAGAGGAGGGGGGTGAGGGTGTTAGGACTCACGTTCAGCGAGAGTGACCCACCCTTTTCATGGGACAGATGGCGCTGGTGGGCATGGCCGAAGCTATTTCGCTCCGTCAGTGAGCATAACAGTTCAGTCAGAGAGAGAGAGAGAGAGAGAGAGAGAGAGAGAGAGAGAGAGAGAGAGATGAATTGAGAGAATTGATTGATTGATTGATTGATTGATTGATGTGATTGAGCTTTACTACACAAGGACGGAGGTTTTAGGCCAAAGCCTTGACTTACAATCCGTCCATATCATGCATACAATATTTCAACACCCATCATTCATACTGAGTTTTTTTCAAGAGAGAGAGGGGGGGGGAGGGAGGAGAGAGCGAGCGAGCGAGAGAGAGGAGAGAGAGAGAGAGAGAGAGAGAGAGAGAGAGAGAGGAGAGAGAGAGGAGGGATACGGATACGAATACGGATGATTTATTCAAAAAGGCCTAGGCCCCTTTTGAAGAGGGTGCAAAAACAGCATAGAAGACAGGCACAGGAAATGTTCACTATCAGAAAGAAAAACACCAAATGGGTAGAGACAGATGGGAAAAACTGATAACCGAATTATGAGCGATATTCAGATCGAATTCTGAATGCTTTATATAAGTAAGAGAACAGACAGAGGACAGAGACACAGAGAGAGAAAGACAGAGAGGGACAGAGACAGAGAGAGAGAGACAGAAGAGAGAGAGGAGAGATGAGAGAGACAGAGAGACAGACACAGAGAGAGAGAGACAGAGACAGAGAGACAGACCGAGAGAGGACAGACAGACAGAGAGGCAGAGACAGACAGAGTGGACAGAGGGGACAGAGAGAGAGAGAGAGAGCGAGAGGAGAGAGAGAGAGAGAGAGAGAGAGAGAACAAAAAACATGGGTATAAAAACGAAGCGCCGAACTGCAGACAGTCGTATATTGGGTGACTCTGACACGCGCTTAATATCAAAACACCCCGTTGAAAAAGGGAAAAGGTCACTATTTGCTATGGGGAAACAAGGCTTCATGTTCAGTTACGACTGCGGTTGTGAATTGGTGAAGTGGCTGACATGATTAATTCAGTTTGCTTCATGATGTCGATCGTTGGTTGAACATTGTGTGATGTCAGTTGAACACAGATCGTTTAGACTGTTGTTGCTGTGTAAGGTTCGGATCGGAGCAATGGAGCTGGCATAATCACTGAGCGATGTGTGGGTTTATTTTTTTTCTTTCTTTCTTTCTTTCTGCGTACGCAGGCTGATACTCATGCGGGGACACTGCCTGTATAGACAGGCAGTGGAGTTTTGTGTGTATCACCGTTTTTTTTTTTTCTTCTTTTTTTTTAAAAATTCGCCATTTAAGGTAGCCATACTCCATCTCGGGGAAGGTGCATGCTATGGGTAAACGTGTCATCCATACCCCCACAGCCAAACTGACCTTCTCTTCCGAAAGTTGGAGATGGGATTTTTACGTGTGTGCAAGATGTGCGTGCGTTCACACAGGGAACCTCTGTTTAAAGTCTCATTCGAAGGACTGTATGGGGAATGGAGTCAGAACCAATGTTATCTCCGAGGGAAGAATCTCCCTGTACCCGAAAAATCGAACCCGCAACCCCAGGATCACGAGTCCGGCGCTCCACCAACTGAGCTATTCCGGCCCCCGTTTGGTTTAGTTCACATCATAGTTTAGATTTACGTTGCTCAAGAGTTGGATGGTGTTTGTTGTAGAGCTAGCTGGTTGATTGCATGCTGATCAATATCTTAAGTTTCGTAGTAGTATTTTGATGTGAGGGTATTAGATAGTAGTGACAGAAAGGGTTTACCTATTGGGCGATTTTTTTAGTTTATTGAAACACTGTAGTATTATATTGCTTTGTGGGGTTTATTTGATGAGATTGCAGTTGCATTGGTGTGATGTCAAGTGTATCACCTCTATTGGAAACGACTTGCTGACTTTTTGTTTGTTTGTTCGTTTGTTCATTCATTTTTTGGTTTGGACCACATACAGACAGCTGGCATTTTTCGGTGTTATGTTAAACAAGATGGATATTGTAATATGATCATTTTTTGTACATGGATCACAGGTGCTCAGTTGAGCATGCTTGTTGTGTGATCTCAGGTTTATCAAACACAGTTTGATGTTGGACTTGGGTGGAATGGTTGAGGTGCTCATTCAGAGCGTTGAGCTGGTCATTGAGTTGGCTGGTAGTGGACCGGATGATCATACTTATGTTTACAAGAGGGGAGCCGGAATAGCCCAGCTGGTAGAGCGCCGGACTCGTAATCTTGGTGGTCCTGGGGTTGTGGGTTTCGAATCTCAGCCGGCCCAGAGGAGGATGTTTCCCTCGGAGTTAACATTGGTTCTGACTCCATTTCCCAACTAGTCCTTCGAATGAGACTAATAAACCGAGGCTCCATGTGTGAATACACGGTATAACATCTTGCAAACACATAAAATCCCACCACCATTTTTTCGGAAGAGAAGGCCAGTTTGGCTGTTGGAACAGATGACACATTATACATAGCATGCGTCCTGAGAAGAAATGGAAAGAATGAAAGATGTAAGGAAAAACTGAGTGAGCGAGATTGACACAAGAAACGAATGAATGAAGCGCCGGCAGGCAGTTCTTCAGTCGGCATTACCCAGGTAGGCAGCCCGTACACGAGAGTGGATTGTCAGCGCCTAGAACCTTTGGCCAGGCGCTTTATAAATGCTATGTTAGTATCATTTTTAAGAAATGAAATGTTCGATTCCCGGTGTGGACTGCATCTAGTTTGCAGATGATGCAACGTGGCTGATTATTAAGGCGTGATGTCCTCTGACCATGGGAACGGATTTTTTTTTTCCATCCCTTCTTTTAAAATTAAGAAGTAACTCTCTGCTTTTAGTTATTTTTGTTTTTAAGTTACTGTCATGACTCCTGAAAAATAAATGATGATAATGTAAAAGGCGGTGGAATGGTCAGTGTTGACTGCTCGTTGTCGTAAAGTAGTTTGCAGTGACTCCCGTTTCTTTTCGGAATGTTTGGTGTTTAGGAAACAGCTTCCTTCGCCACTCCAGACCTGACCAGCGCGTTGGGGCTAATGCGTAGGCCAGGGACCCGCTAAGCCCGCTAAGCCAGGCCCACCACAACCTTTCTCCTAGCCCTCCCTTATTTATGTATGCACGAGGGTCATTTACGAAGCATTGTGGCTGACATTGTAGTAGATGATATGTAGCTAAATATGGAATTGTCAACTCAGAAGATGTGTGTAGCTCATATGGAATTGTCAACTCAGAAGATGTGTGTAGCTCATATGGAATTGTCAACTCAGAAGATGTGTAGCTCATATGGAATTGTCAACTCAGAAGACGTGTAGCTCATATGGAATTGTCAACTCAGAAGACGTGCAGCTCATATGGAATTGTCAACTCAGAAGACGTGTAGCTCATATGGAATTGTCAACTCAGGAAGACGTGTAGCTCATATGGAATGTCAACTCAGAAGATGTGCAGCTCATATGGAATTGTCAACTCAGAAGATGTGTAGCTCATATGGAATTGTCAACTCAGAAGATGTGTAGCTCATATGGAATTGTCAACTCAGAAGACGTGTAGCTCATATGGAATTGTCAACTCAGAAAGACGTGTAGCTCATATGGACTTGTCAACTCAGAAGATGTGCAGCTTCATATGAATTGTCAGCTCAGAAGTGTGCAGCTCATATGGAATTGTCAACTCCAATTCACGCTTCCTTGATGGACGCTGGAAGTTCAACTTGGTTAAAGTATACTAATTTCTTTTCTTTGTTTTTTTGTCCGAATTCTGTCAATGAATGTGTTCATTTTGAGGTCATTTGTTTATCTATTTATCTATCTATCCTATCTCTTGTTATCTGTCGATCTACAGATATCTCTATCTCGCCTCTCTCTCTCTCTCTCTGTCTCTCTAGTTCTAATGTCTCTCTCTCTCTTCTTCTCTCTCTCTCTCTCTCTCTCTCCTCTCTCTCCTCTCTTATTACCGATCGATGTTCCGATCGATCTACCATATCTTTCTCATCCATCTATCTATCCATCTATCTATCTATCCACCAACTATCCACCTATCTATCTGTCTGTCTGTCTATCCATCTATGTATTGTCTGTCTATCTTTTTATGATAACAGTTTCGAATGCCTCTTTTTTTTCAGTCTGAGTAGTTAGGTCAGTTAGTTGCGTATTTCTTCCTACCCTCAAAATGCTGAACCATTACTTCTTGTCGGGTCTGTGGAGCTGGTCAGTATTCTCCTCTCTCTCCCCCTTGGCTTTTCTTTTTTTTTTTGCTTTTCTTTCTTCTTTCCCTCGCGTCTTTCACAATCGCTACCGCACGATCTATTTTGTAGCACAGACATCCGGCAATGGCAAAGCCTGCACCACAAAGTGGATACCTCCTATCCCCTTCTAATACTGTTTTATGTACTTACCCTCAGTCTTTGTCTCTGTCTCTCCCGTGTCTGGTCTGTCTGTCTAGATTGCGTCTGTTCTGTATCTCCGCTCTGTCTGTCTGTCTGTAGTTATCATCTAAACGACTGTCTGTCGTGCTTCGCTCGATCTATCTTTCGCTCTCTCTCGCTAGCCTCTCTCTCCTTATCTCTCTTCTCTCTCGAGAGCTCTCGCTATCGAATCTCTCGAGGGAGGGCAGCGTAGTCCTCTTAATGCGAGATGCTATCTCTCGAGCTCCTCTCTGCTATAGAGAAATCGTGTCTTCAACGTGCTGTATTTCTTCTGCCGTTCTCTCTATCTCTCTCGTCTCTTCGATCTCTATCTACATACTCTCCTCTCTCTCGTCTGTCTTTATTCTGTCATTCCCTCTCTCTCTCTCTCTCTCTCTCTCTCGCTCTATCTCTCTCTCTCTCTCTTCTCCCGTCTCCTCCTTATTTGCTCCTCTCTTCTCTCAGTCATCGCTCTCGTATATTCTCTGTCTGTCTCGCTAAGCCCTTTCCTGTGGTCCGGTCCCCCTCCCCCCGGCCCCCCTCCCTCCCCCTGTCTGTCAGGTCTCTCTCCAGGGCGGGATTGATCTGGCTCAGGACCAGCTCTCATAACTCACCTTAAACATGATCAACGATAGGCACATTACTGAGAGGAGAGAGAGAGAGAGAGAGCGCGAGAGAGAGAGAGTAGAGAGAGAGAGAGAGTGAGAGAGGAGGAAAGAGAGAGAGAGAGAGAGAGTGAGGACAGACAGACAGACAGACAGACAGAAATAAGCGGCTTCCCACGTACTGTCCCCCCCACCCCCCCCCCCCCCCCACCATCCTGTAGACTAACCCAAGTCGACCTATTCCTGAGCAAAACAGACTGACCACACAGGGGTGGAAGGGAGATGAGGTGGTGAGGGGGGTAGGGTGGTGATGGTAGGGGTCTTCACGATAATGCAAGCCCTGTGATTTGCCTCCCTTTGCAGGCTGGGCAGCCGGGACAGATCAGTCACGTGTCAATTACGCAGTCATTCCATTTCGCATGGCTGCCATTTTTTTTTTTTTATATGAACACCTGTGTTGATTTCTTTGTTACTTGTATAACTTAAATATCATTAAAAAAAAAAAAAAAAAAAGAAAAAAAGTAATGATAATGATGATAATAATATAATAATGAAAATGATAATGATGATGATAATGATTAAATAGTAATAAATAATTAGCCTGTGCATGCATCGAGATCTTTGTCCCAGTGCATACGAAAGTAAGGGAATTCATTCATGATTAAAAACAACTAATTAGAAAAAAAAAGAAAAAGATAAATAGGGAAAAAAGGATAGAAAGTGCAAAACAATACCTTACGATGACTCAGTACAGGACTGCTGACGGATTCAGCATGACCAAACAGACCAAAAAAGTCACACACACTAAACAACAAACGACGCGACGATATAACAACAACAAACGACTACTACAACAACAACTTAGGGCTAGGTGGGTAGCGATCTTCTGCTTACTGTAGGACTTGTTGTGATAGAGGCAATTTTCAACAGTTTTGCAACTGAGGATTGGCGGGAAACTGGGGGGATATTATAAGTGCAGAGAAATCCGACAGATTGTTAGGTGCTGTTGCAGAAATGTCAGCAAAGAAATCAAAGGCAATGTGCGTCATTGTTTTGAGAGATGGAAAACTAGAGAGGAGACTAAAGGAGCTGAGACACATGTCGGAGTTTCCAGCGTCCGAAAAATTATTACAGCGTTGTCTTGATTTCACGAACCTGTCAAAAAAGTATTTGGGAATCTGACCAGAAGGTAAAACACATGAATCTGTTCTAGAAATGAACGACGTTGATCAGAGGTCTAAGACTGCTTTAGCAGGGAGCCGAATAGAACTAATTCTGCATAGTTCAGGGTGGTATGTTTGTTTGCAGATGGCGACGAGTTTTTTAGAGTTAGATCTGGGTCATGAGTGGACGGCATAGTGCAAACAGATGGTGAAAAGAAGACAAGACATGACCCCATTTTTCACAGCGACAGAATCGCAAAAAAAGATGATGGACTGTTGGACTTTTTTTTTCAAGAGAGACGTGCATCAGTTAAATTCTGCCGTTTATTCATTACCAGCGTATTTGTAAGCCATCACATTTTTAAAGTCAGATATCCACTCCTGTGTCTGAGAGATATAACTTATAAGTTATGTGGTGGTGGTTAATTGGTGAAGCTGAGTATGTCAGCAAAACTCGTACATCATGGAAGTGATAATGATAACGTCAGACACAGCGTGGCGTACAAGACGAATAGAACGTGTTCCAGGACAGAACCCTTGTGGAAAACACAATGATAGAGGAGAGAGCTGAGAACAGCGTCGTTTATGCAGTCTGGTAACAGTCAGTTAGATATAAAGAAAGTAGGTACAGAGTTGTGTCAGAAAATTATCAAAAGGGTTTTGTTATCTTTGTGAAGGATTTGAATGCACTGTCAAATCATAGGCAGCTGAAAAGTCTACCAGAAGCTGAACAGAGATTTCATTGTTGTCCAAGGCAGTCAACAGATCACTCCTTACTTTCGAAAGAGTTGTCCTGGTACTATATCCAGATCGTAAGTCGATTGGTGCGGACTGAGGATGTTTGCTCATTAAATAATCAGCATATTTAAGCTCTTCTCCGACCCACATGCATTATCTCAGACTGATTCATTCATGTGATTATTCATAAGAGGTTAAACCATGTATAGCTGACAGCCCCCAGACTTGAATTCAAGTAAGCACAACTATTGCCTTATCTTACAAGCATATAAAAGAGATATAAACAGGGCGAGAGCCACTATTATTTTTTTTTCAAAGCTGTTTCTTCTGAGTCTAACAACACAAGCTGTCAGAGACTTGCCACCCTGTGCACGATGAGCAGTTCATGTTCACAGAGAATGCCTGACCTCCCACCTCCCCCACCCCCTCCCCGCCCCCCAAAACCATGAAACTGCAATGAATTTTGGATGAGACGTAAACTAAAATTCAGAATAGTGTGTTGTCTTGTGATACTTTTGTCCAACGGTTTTGTTGTTGTTGTTGTTGTGTTGTTGTTGTTGTTGTTGTTTTCGGTTTGCTAACATTTATTTACGATTTGTTTAGATTTCCTCACTATGCAATTAAAATACAAAAAGCTGACGACTTCATTCCCTCTGAACAGCTTCACAGACGCACTGATCCATGTCCGACCGTTATTCGCATTCCGAAGTCCTCTCTCTTGTCCGAAGCAGCAACCACCGTCAAACTGTTTCTTCCCCGTTCTGTTCATGTGATGTGAAATTCAACCCCATTGTCGCTTTGAATCGCACCCTCAGCTGTCTACCAAAGCGTCTGTCTTCATATCCCCAGCATGCTAGGCCTAAAAATAGACATGGGAAAGACCTCCAGAAAAATAAGACCGTGCGCGTCAGCAGCAGTTGCGCCCCTTTAATCTCTCTCTCTCTCCTCTCTCTCTCTCTTTACTGTCTTACGCTCATGAATGTCTCTACTGTTGAGCTGCATCTGTTTATCAAGAATTTGGACAGGCCTTGAATCTTCTTAGCATTCTCATATGCACCAAAGAGGCTGTGAATGCTCCCGCTCCCCCCTTTTTCCCCCCCCCCCTCCCCCCCCCCCAGTCCCCCCCCCCCTGTACTGCCCTAATATTGTCAATCAAGCGTCAAAAGAAACTAAGCCATGGAGATGGCACGGGTGGAACTCAACTTTACGCCCGACTGACCACAACCTGGGGCCCTGCGCGGTAAAAAAAAAAAAAAAAAAAAAAAAGTAGAAAACTGACCTGTGTTGTTGAAAAGTCGTTCGGCGACCTTGGCCGATGGTGAACAATTGACGAACCAATCAAATCTGCACAACTGAGATGGAGCTAGTGAGGGTGAAGGGGGGGGGGGGGGGGGGGGGGGGGGAAGTGGGAAGGTGTGGAGGTGGTGGGGTTCCATGGGGTCCAGGAGTTCTGAATCTCCCCTCTTTCCTCCCCCCCCCCCCCCCCCCCCCCCCACCCCCACACCATGTCCTCCTGTCCCTGTCACCTCAGCCTGCCATCTCTTTCCCTCCCTGGCCCATTTGGAAATTGAAGAAATCTGAAATTGCCTTTTCCAGAGCATGCGGAGAAAAGGGAGAAAAAAGCAAAATAGCAACTAGGAACACCCAGCCCAACAAAAACGAGACCAGAAACCCACACACACACACACACACACACACACCACACACACACCCACACCACACACAAGGACGCACGCGCGCGCACACACGCTCACGCATATTAAGTTCTTCTACTCCTCTCTCTCTCCTCTCTCTCTCTCTCTCTCTCTTCTCTCTCACACACACACACACACACCACACACCACACACACACACACACACGAACGCACGCACGCACACACACACTGACGCTGGCACACGCGCACACGCACACGCACACACACACACACACACACACACACACACACACACACACGCTCACAACGCCTTAGGTTTCTCCCTCTCTCAAAATACACACACATACACATACGCGCGCGCGCGCGCGCAATACGCACCAGTTACACACACACAAACATGGTTACACACACACACACACACACACACACACAAAACACACACAAGATGGCGGACATGAGCAGCAGCTAATCTGACATCTGGGGCAGTCATCGTGACCCGAACAAAAATTATGCCAAGAGTGTTTCAAAAGAAACTGTCTACGCCAAAAGCCAGCAACAACCTTGCGGCGACCTGGCGATTATCAACTTTATTGAGGAGTGATCGTCACACGGAGAACTGGGTCGAGAGTGCCAAGCAGCGAGACGACGAACGCCGTTAACCGGGGCCTCAGTGGATCAGGCACCAGCTCACCGTTCTCCATCCGAGCCTTCTACATCTCCAAAGCCTCGGCCATCAGTTCTTGCTCTCTCCTCTCGTCAAAACAAATATCATTTTCGTTCATGTGATTACCTAATTTTACCTTGACGTCATAATACTTACTTTTTTTTTTTTTTTTTTTTGTTACGTTGACGTCACAAACGGCTATAAACGGCCCCATACAGTTTTTATTCTTTTTTTTTTTATGGAATATCTCAGAAAGTACTTGGCCGATCTTTCTGAAAATTTGTAGGCATGTTTCATTATGGGTCACGGATCGGCACGATGTGTTAATACCTTATAGCAGTTTTATAAGGGCTATAACGTTTTTCTCTTTTTTTTATGGAATATCTCAGAAAATACTCGGCCGATCTTCTGAAAAATTTGTACAGGTTGTTCATTATGGGTCACGGATCATGAACTGCCGATGTGTTATTTACCGTTATAGCCGTTACTAACGGCTATAATGGCCCATAACGGCTTTTCTTCTTTGTGGAATATCTTAGATAGTACTTGAACGATCTTTCTGAAAATTGTTAGGTATGTTCATTATGGATCATGCCTAATGTTTTCTTTTACGTTATACATCCGTACTAAGGGTCTATAACGGCCCATTACAGGTTTTCTTCTTTTCATGTTATCATGGTATGGTATATTTATTATGGCTCACAGATGATGGCCGATGTTTACCAGAATAGCCTTTACTAACGGCTATAACGGGCCAAAACGGTTTTTCCTCTTTATGGAATGTCTCACGCGTATTCAAGATAAACTGGGAGTACGTTTCTATGGTTTGCGTCTTGTTTGCTTTTTTTCATCTCTAAAAGATTTGGGACAGACTTGTATCTTAAAATACATTTTAAATTTGATATCTTTTTCTCCTTGCTTCTTCACAAGCTTGATTCCACCACATATTACCCGAATGCTTGTGAGATCTTACTGACTTGCACCGCGGATAGGTTTCATATGCAGCATCTAGGACTGCATTTGTAAATAAAGTATATCAGCTATTGACATCTTTGTAGTTTGCGTCATTAACTTCAAGTGTAGTAGAAAGTAAACTTGAAAATTTATCCCCAATTTGCAAGTCTATAGTTATACTTGGATTCTTTGTCCGTGGTTAGATCTGTTAATTGAGATTTCTTAGTTTCGAAACAAGTGACAATAGGTAAATGATCACTATGTAGGTTGTCATCAAGTGTATTCCAGCTGCAGACCGGTGCCACATCTGGGGACACTAAAGTTAGATGGGATGGCACTCGCTCTATGACTAGGATTATCAGGGAATACGAGTTATTCGACCATCATCAAGGAGATAGAAGGAAGCATCAACAATATTTTCAACGAAACGATTACTTGTAATTGATTGACAGCCCTTCTCCCAAAATGCTGAATGGGCATTGAAGTCTGCAATGAGGAATTTTTTTCTTTACCTTGGTCTGTCTGAAGTGTTCGAATCCACTCTGTGTTAAAATCATTTGGACCCTGTGGTAGGTAAACAGATATCACATTTAAGAATGAAGAGTTCAACTGAACTGTCACGGCACAAGAATTTAGATTGGGAATACTTGGTGGCATAGGGTTAGGGCATAAAGTATAATTTACCCTTCATGAATATATATATATTTGTATATGTTTTCCCATCTACCTTCTGATGTGGGGGGGGGGGGGGGGGGGGGGCAAGTGGGCAATAGTTTTTTTGTTTTTTTTAATCTAGGTAACTTGTCTCTTTAACATTTAGAGACTGAAGAGCTAAAAGTTTGTATTCATGGTGCGCCCAGGTGTTGCACGAGGTGATCCAAGTTCGCACTGTTGGAGCGACAGTTCCATTGGAATACACTGAAGTTACTTTCCGCAAAACATCAACTAAATCTTCCACAACCTGATAAGGTAGTAGGAAATAAGATATGATAATGATAACGTCAAATAAATTGCATGTGCAGTCAAAAAATTAGCCGACAAAAAATCGCAGCAGTTATTTGCGCGCAACGCAGTCTAAGGGCACAGAGGTAAGTGAATTCGCAAGTGTGTAGACGCATGTGACAGCTCTTAGAATACTGGCCAGTCTCCTAGGACGTCAAATGGGTTGAACCAGCTGCGGTCGGGGTAGGGTGGACGTAGAAAGGTTCGGGCATAGCGGGCTGGCTTCCTGGGCGTTTCCCACAGAAGATCCCTGACGTGTCGCCCCACGTTTCCCTGCCAGCAGATGCCCCCCCCCCCCCCCCCCCCCCCCCCCCCCCCCCCCCCCCCCGTGACCAGGTGGCAGTTGTCCTTGAGATGGTAAGGCCTTTATGATGATCGACGAGCGTGATGTTGTTCACGTCGAACAGCTCGGAGGTGAGGATGGCATTAAATAACTGCCGATTTACCTCCATCTTCAGGTCTTTCACTGTGGGAACTTTGCTGACGACGAATCTGGTGTTAGGATTCTTTCTTGATGCGTCTTTAAAGTGATTTAACGAAGGTGTTGTACAGCTTATTTGGCTCTGTTGTTTCAGGTCGTTAATCCCACAGTGGATAACCACAGTGTCAAGATGCGATCCTTTTGAAGCTATCTCCTGCAAGTGATCTTGAGTTATTTTCAAAGTGTTGCTTCGTTGTTTTGAAAGTTTGAAGTGATAAGACCGACCGAGGCGTGTTTCTTGTACTCCGTTCATAACCGAGTCGTGAAGAATAGAGTACATTGGGTAGATCTGAACTAGTATTTGGTTTCTTTTTGGAATCCACAAGATGAAGAGATTTGTACTTGACGTCATCTCTTGACGTGTCAACCTTGGAAGGTTTGACGTCATTTGTCGTCTTCGAAGGGCTAGGGCAGAACAACCTTTTTGGTAGTCCCACCTTTCTTCGTTTTTTTTTTTTTCTGCAGCAGACGTCTTGTGCTGTGCAGGATGACTCTCAACGCCTGACGACAATCCACACCCCGCCACTTCAGCGTAGGGGGGTCCAGCCGGAGGGCAGGGCTCTGTTTGAGTTTTCGTGGTCGTCATGGAAACTTTCGGCTTGGTGATGTTCTGAATCATGCCGTTTTGAAACTCCACTGCTTTTTCAAGGGAGGATATTCGGCTGCAAAGATTTAACATGACTTGCCGTAATCAGGCGTTGCGTCGGATGTTGCGCACAGCACAGGTGTTGAGATGACGTCGCTGCACACTCTACTGACGCGTTCGAAGACTCCATTGTCGTTGGTGTAGGAGTGGGCGGCTTCTCGTTCCATGGAACGCATTGATGGCTCTCTGAACGACCCGACGTGTTTACGTTCGAAGCTGACCATCGTTGGGAAGCCCGAGTGACTCGTTTGCACCGCAGGAGTGCCGTTACTTCTGGATTTCATGGTCTTGAGTCACTTGTGAAAACTTTTACCCCGTGAGAAAGGTTAACTGCTGGCAGTCTCCGCCATTCAGGATAATGAAAATGAAGAACGAGCGATCATCGCTCGTCTTCTCAAAGTCGGCGCAAAATGAACGTTGAATGTCCACCTTTGATTTCTTCCCAATGGTCAGATGCTGATTATTGTGTTAAAACTGTCGAGGCCTTTAGGCACAGATATTAAATCTATCATTGAAACTGTACGGTTACCCTTTAAATCTGCTGAGAAAGAAGTCTTATCCCTCGCAGACTGAACGCGTTTCGACCTCTTAGGTCTTCTTCAGGCAAGATAAACAATATTCAGGACAATGAAAACGCCCATCTTGCCTCGAAACTGAGAAGATATGTGACTGCTTTTCATTGTCCTGAATGTTGTTCATCTTGCCTGAAGAAGACCTAAGAGCTCGGAAACGCGTCGTGTTTTGTCTTGTAATTTGTTTGTCCTTGTTTACTGGCGGATTTACTTTAAATTCCTTTCAATTGTTTCAGTTTCTGCCTGGGGTCACACCTCACTTTGAAACTAACTATCATTGACAGTGAAGTTGGTGGTTGCTGATCAGTGTGCTGACTTTTATCGTGGAATGGACTTCTGTCTCCGCGCATTAAAAGCGTAAATGTATAGCTTCACCGTAAGCAATGCATAGATTTCATGTTTGTACATATAGCCCTCTGATGTTGGTGTAGTTCGTCATAAACTTGATTACGATGACATACATAGATAAATTGTATATTTGATATGAAAGAGAACTGTTGAACGGCAAACAGGCGGAAGTGTTTGCACGTTGATTATTATGAGAGCAGTTGATACAGATGGCGATGGCGGAAGTGTTTGCATGCTGATATTATGAGAGCAGTTGATACAGATGGCGATGGCGGAAGTGTTTGCATGCTGATTATTATGAGAGCAGCTGATACAGATGGCGATGGCGGAAGTGTTTGCATGCTGATTATTATAAGGGCAGTTGATACAGATGGTCATGCTTTTTTATGGTTGGGTCTCGATCTCTTCTATGGAAAATTAAAAAGCATTCTGTTTATTGTGTGTTTTCTACAATCTGGACAAGAGAGAATAGGTATGGTAGGTGGGGGGTGGGGACTGAACTCATGAATCTCCTGCTCTCTCCGTGTGAACTGTATTTGATCTAAACATTGGGTTATTCACACACGAATACCATGCTCTCTCTCTCTCTCTCTCTCTCTCTCTCTCTCTCTCTCTCTCCTCTCTCTCTCTCTCTCTCTCTCTCTCTCACACACACACACACACACACACACACACACACACACACACACACACACACACATCTCTGTGTAGAACAGCTGCATAGTTACGACTATAAACTGTTTGGTGCATGTGAGCTTCAGAAACGCCTCAACTGTTAATGCTATTTTTTTTTTTTGTACCGATGTGTTAACAACAATGTCTTCGGTGTTCCTCCGTTCATAAATAAACTGGCTGCCCCTGCCCCCCCTGTCCATCCATCCCCCCACCCACTCCCACCCCTCCTACATCCTCCACCCCTTCTCTCCCCGTCATCTCTACCCTTTCCCCCTCTTTCCTCCACCCCCACCTCGTTTTTATCCTGAGATTTACTTCAAATAACGGCCACGCTTTGCTGTACCTCATAGTCGTATGTTTTGTTGTTGTTGCATTTAAAATGTAACAAATGCGACTGTCTAGAACCACCACTAACAAAAAGGTTTATTTCTAAATCTGTAGAGTATGTCAAGAATTTAACGTGCCAGTTTAAGATACCAGATAAAAGCTGTGGATGAGTATGAAGAGACACAGAATACACAGACACACAAATAGACAGACATGTACACACACACACACACATAGCCAGACATAAAACGCGTTATCTAGTATTGGCTCTACTTCGTCGTCCTTCTCTCCCCCCCCCCCCCCCCCTCCCCCATCTCCTCTTCCTTCCCTTCCTTTATCTCTCGGGTTCTTCCTTCTCTCCACCTTACCCCCCACCTCCTCCCCATTCCCTCCTGTCCTCTCCCTGCTCCCCCCCCCCCCCCCCCATCTCCTCTTCCTTCCCTTCCTTTATCTCTCGGGTTCTCCTTCCTTCTCTCCACCTTACCCCCCCACCCTCCCCATTCCCTCCTGTCCTCTCCCTGCTCCCCCCCCCCCCCCCCTCCCCATCTCCTCTTCCTTCCCTTCCTTTATCTCTCGGGTTCTTCCTTCTCTCCACCTTACCCCCCACCTCCTCCCCATTCCCTCCTGTCCTCTCCCCTGCTCCTCCCCCCCCCCCCCCCACCCCCCCCACTTTCCCCTTCCCCTCACATCCTGCCCCCCTTTCCCACCCGTCCACCCTGTACCCCCCCCCCCCCCCCCCCCCGTCTCTCTGCTCCCACTCTAACCTCTTCTTGACGCCCGCCCCCCCACCCCCCCATATCTACCCTCCCTACCCCCCCCCCCCCCCACCCCCCCCCCCCCCCCACCCCCTCCTCCACCCCTCAGGTCAGTTGGGACAGCCGTTAGACAGAAGATCAGAGCGTCCCGGTGTTAACTTGCCGTAATCACCTCCCATCCCCCAAACCCCCACCCCCACCCCCACCCCCCCACCTCCGTCGCCAAATCATTTCCGCCTGGGTGAGAAAGAGCACGTGCCCAAACTCTATTCCCCCCCACCCCCGTCACCCCCCCACCCCCCCCCCCACCCCCCTCTTCTTCCGGTCAGCAAATCGAGTCCAACCTCTGCGTTGGTTCTAAATTCCTCCCCCCCCCCCCCCCCCCCCCCCCCCATCCCCCATCCCCCACCTCCCGCTCTACTTCTATCAGAAGTCTCCCAGCGTCCCAAACGGCAAAAAAAAAAAACAGCTCAGTTGGGATTTGACCGGAGTGGGAGTGGCGGCGGGTAGGGTGGAGTGGGGTGGGGGTAGGGGTGGGGGTGAGGGTGATTGTAGATCTGAGCCGGCCAGAAGTACTCCCTAAGGTGTTCCACGAAACACTCCCCCAGGGAGTGCTGTAAGCCAGGGGTCCAGACACAGGCCATGCAATGACTCCAGGAAGGAGGTTGCCACTTTCCACCTCTTGTCTCACACAAAAAGGGTCGGGAGTTTGGGTCGGAGCGGGGGACGGCGGGGGGGGGGTGAAAGAGGGAGGAGAGGGAGAGAAGCCATGGCGCGAGTTTCGGAACGAGTCTTAAAGGGTAAAGCGGGGATACAGCGATATGTGTGTGTGTGTGTGGGGGGGGGGGGGGGGGGGGGGGGGGGGGGGGGGGGAGCGGGAGGAATGAGACGAAGGAAACACACACACACACACACACACACACACACACATGTGTGTGTGTGTGTGTGTGTGTGTGTGAGAGAGAGAGAGAGAGAGGGGGGGGGGGGGGGGGGGGCGGGAGGAATGAGACAGAGAAAGAACGCACACACACACACACACACACACACACACACACACACACACACATGTACAGGTTAAGTACAGACGTAGTACAATTCATGATAGATTCAGGAGGATTGGACTGTTCAAGCGGTCTACTTTGGCTCTCAGATAACAAGAAAAAAAAATATCTGTATTGTACACGGAAGCTGTACTCCAAAACTGTACAGCTAACGTTAAGTGTACTGAAGAAGGTCAACTTTCTGAGTACATTCGGCAGCAGGTGAGATTTTTTTCAAAAATTAAAAAAATAAATAAATAAACCTAAGGTTTTGAACTACGTGTGGTTAGGTGAAGTGATTGACAATACCGCAATTTGTCATTATCTCTATTGAGTGCGGACTGGAAATAAAGCAGTCTGTCAGAGATCTCTATAGAGTGTAGACGGAAAATAAAGCAGTCTGTCACAGCTCTCTATGGAGTGTAGACTGAAAATAAAGCAGTCAGGGTTCTCTCTTGAGTGTAGACTGAAATGAAGCAGCAGTTTGTCAGAACTTTCTATTGAGTGCAGACTGAAAAAGTCACCTATCAGAGCTCTCTATTTAGTGCAGACTGAAAAAGTCAAATGTCACCGCTCTCTGTTGAGTGTAGACCGAAAATAAAGTACTCTATCAAAGTTATCTGTTGAGTGTAGAGTGAAAATAAAGCACTATGCCAGAGCTCTCTGTTGAGTGTAGAGTGAAAAACAGCAGTATGTCAGATGTCTCTATTGAGTATAGAGTGAAAATGCAGCAGTCTATTAGAGATCTCTATTGAGAGTAGAGTGAAAATACAGCAGTCATTTAGAGATCTCTATTGAGTGTAGAGTGAAAATACAGCAGTCTGTCAGAGGTCTCTATTGACTATAGAGTGAAAATACAGCAGTCTATTAGAGATCTCTTTTGAG
This sequence comes from Conus betulinus, assembly GCA_016801955.1. NCBI lineage: Eukaryota > Metazoa > Mollusca > Gastropoda > Neogastropoda > Conidae > Conus > Conus betulinus. The sequence continues at coordinate 75,604 of JADBJO010000451.1, forward strand.
GGTAGAGTGAAAATACAGCAGTCAATTAGAGATCTATATTGAGTGTAGAGCGAAAATACAACAGTCTCTCTATTGAATGTAGAGGGGAAATACAGCAGTCTGTCATTATCTCTATTGTCTGTAGACTGAAAAAAATCACTCTCTCAGAGATCTCTATTCAGTGTAGACTCGAAATATTGCCGTCTGTCATAGCTCTCTATAGAGTATAGACTGAAAAAGTCATCTGTCAGAGATCTCTATTGAGTGAAGACTGAAAACGTCATCTGTCAGAACTCTCTATTGAGTGAAGACTGAAAAAGTCATCTGTCAGAACTCTCTATTGAGTGTAGACTGAAAATAAAGCATTCTGTCAGAGTTATCTATTGAGTGTAGACTGAAAGTAAAAAACATTCTATCATAGAGCTCTATTTAATTCATGTTGTTTCAGGCCAACTCAGAGACAATGATGACGTCCATGTTGTTGTGTTGTTGTTTCTGTGTGTGTTGTTGTTGTTGTTGTTGTTGTTGTTCACATGGTGCTATTCAGACTAAATATGACGACCGTAAATATTGACATCTTTAGCATGTCCTGACTGAAAACGACTGTCTATCAGATACATTGTTGACATGTATAATGAGCATATACGGACGTAGCAATGACGTTGGGAAACGTGCCAGATACATCGATGACGTGTACAAAGAGCATTTACAGATGTAGAAATGACGAAGGAAAACTGACGTGTATAATGAGCATCTACTGACGTTGCAATGACGTGGGAAACATTGACTGTCAGATACATTGTTGACGTATATACTGACGTAGTTATGACGCTGGAAAATAACTGTCTGGTATATTGATGACGTGTCCAGTGAGCATATACTGACGTAGCAATGACGTGAGAAAACAATGGACTGTCAGACACATTGATGACGTGTACAACGACACACACTGACGCAACAATGACATGGAATTATTCCGGATAAAACATGACTGCCACAGAGACTAATGATGTATGCATTTTGTTCTGACTGGATTGTCTGTTTTCTGAGCAGGTCTCACAATCGTTGCGAATAACCGGAAGAAAGAGAGTTTATTCTCAAAATGCAGAGCCCCAAACTTTAACCATAGTGCTCAAAATAGACGTCTAAACTTCTAGAATTTTGCTCCGGAATTTACATCTTCAAATGTTGTTAACCCCATCGCATCGCAATGTAAGAGACATGTAAATGCAGTGAAATGGACATGTAAAGGCTGTCAGAAAAAGGGACATGTAAAGCAGTAAAAGGGACATGTAAATGCAGTACACAAGAAATGTAAGCTTAATACAAGAGACACCTGAATGCGATTTAAAAGACCTGAATGCAGAACAAGGGATATCTGAGTGCAGGGATATCTGAGTGCAAAACCACACACACACACACACACACACACACACACACACACACACACACATGTACGCGCGCGCGCGCGCGTACATGTGTGTGTGTGTGTGTGTGTGTGTGTGTGTGTGTGTGTGTGTGTGTGTGTGTGTTTCTTCTGTCTCATTCCTCCCGCTCTCCCCCCCCCCCCCCCCTCTCTCTCTCACACACACACACACACACACACACACACACACACACACACATGTGTGTATGTGTGTGTGTGTGTGTGTGTGTGTGTGTGTGTGTGTGTGTGTGTGTGTGAGAGAGAGAGAGAGAGAGAGAGAGGGGGGGGGAGCGGGAGGAATGAGACAGAAGAAACACACACACACACACACACACACACACACACACACACACACACACACACACACATGTACGCGCGCGCGCGCGCGCGTACATGTGTGTGTGTGTGTGTGTGTGTGTGTGTGTGTGTGTGTGTGTGTGTGGTTTTGCACTCAGATATCCCTTGTTCTGCATTCAGGTCTTTTAAATCGCA
>JADBJO010000451.1:82500-90000 GCA_016801955.1 Conus betulinus
AACCACACACAGTGGCACTGACCACCCACACACCGCATTGTTGAGAAGCACAGAGTAATGACATGCGTTACAGAACCACACACAGTGGGCACTGACCACCCACACATCGCATTGTTGACAGCACAGAGTACTGACGGCGTTACAGAACCACACACAGTGGCACTGACCACCCACACATCGCAGAACCACACACAGTGGCACTGACCACCCACACATCGCACTGTTGACAGCACAGAGTACTGACGGCGTTACAGAACCACACACAGTGGCACTGACCCCCCACACATCGCACTGTTGACGCGTGAAGTTGCCAGTCAATGATCAGTTACCTTCAGCAACCGGACCGCAAAGATAGCGGACGGCGGCGACACCTGAATCATTTCTGGGGTTTGATGCAAATTTAAGCCAATCTGTGCTAATTGTCCGTTGATTATCACCAGATCTCACTCCGGCTCCCTCATAGACCACACGTCAGAATGTCACGAATCAAAAGAGTGTAATGCCAGATTTTCAATGGTTCTAAATTAGGTTTATTGAATTCTACGGTAATTTAGTTGTTATCTTGTGATTTGTTTGTTGTTTGGCGGACTCCCAAATATATATATTTTTTTAGAATTAGTAGTTTACGTTTAAAGCCCCTTTAACAGGCAGGTCAAAAGGATTGATAAAGCAAAGTGCAAGTTTCTCAAAAACTAAAACCCTGATTAAATTGTAAGACTGCCAGTAAATAGCTTGTTTGGGATCAAATCTGTTAATGTGCATTGATGAAGCAAAGTGCAAGTTTCTTGAAACTAATAACCCTGATTGAATTGTAAGACTGCCAGTAAACAGCTTGTTTGGGGTCAAAATCTGTTTATGTGCATCTTGTATGGCTCCCCGATGCAGGTAAATGGATAATGAAATGATTATGAATTTACGAAAACACAGCTTAGTTGATGAGGCGAAATGGCCGCAGACCAACGATTGTTCAAGCTGCTGTCTGGCAACAGAAATAGCTTTAAAATAATTGAATGATTTTGATTTGTTTGTCAGAGCGTACAAACAAATATGTAGACCGCAGTGATGATAATAAGCTTATCAAAAGCTGAAAGTATTTTGACGTATTAAAAACAAAAGTATGATGACGTAATCGCACAGATTAATTCGCGACAGAATTTGGATCAAACTCGTCCCGATACAGTGAAAGACGACATGGGGACGAAATCAAAAAATCTCCAGGGGGGGAAATCTGTATTATTAGATCCCACCGCTCTCACGGGACAGAGGCTGCTGAGGGGAGAGGGGGCGGAAGGGGGGGGGGGGGGGGGGGGGGGGGGGGGCACAGGCCCATAGCAAATAGGGCAGCTTCACAGTTAACCAGAGAAGAATGCATGTCCTAACATGGCTGCGAAACAGTATGCATGTACAGCATACAGTGGACATTCCTCTAGGTATCCTGTCGTGCGCTCTATACAAAATATTAGACTCTAGCTCTGTTTGCTTGATTGCTTGACCCATAACCTGAGGAAAGGTAACTCTGTTTGCAATGGAAAGATGGGTTTTAGCTACTCCCGATTTTTTTTTTTTTTTTTTTTGAACGGGTTTAGTTGAAGGTCTACTTTAGAGATTTTCGATAATTTGTTAAAAAACAGGTCTACATGTCATATAACAACAGTATGGTATTTTTTTTAAAAAAAAAATCGCCGGTAGAATTTAATAGATAAAAAACGACTTTTGCACACCTGTTCAAAACCCTGCGCGGTAGACCGAAAACCGTGACGTCACTTGATGGAGTGGCCGTCAGCCGCGACCTACACAACATGGCAACGCCAAGTGAAATCAACATGAGTTGCGATCCCCCCCACAGCCTAAAAAGTCACGAGGGGGTGGCAGATATTGTGCTGTAGGCGAGTGCAGCAGCTCAGCAGGAGACGGATATTCTTTGCACACATTTCCATCTGATCCAGATACTCGAAAGAAGTGGATTCGGTTCGTGCAAACATGCCGGGCCGCTAAGTTCTTTTTACCACGTCAGTTCCAGCTGGACCACGGAAACGAGCTATTCCGACAATTGCCGAGCCCGTTCGAGTGGATCAAAAACTTCGTCTGCATTGTGCGCGTATACTTTGAAGGCGGAGTGGTGAGCTCGTACAGATGAGTACGATAGTCGCACGTTTATTCTGTTCTTATCTATGGACAGATCACACTTGTTAAATTGAATGAACGCGTTAAGGCTTGAGGAAGGAGAATCTCCGCTCGCCGTCCACGCGTGATCGCATCAAGAAGTCAGTCGGTAGCCTCCCTCGAGACTTCGGTAAAGTCCGTACGCCTTCGGAATGCTGTGTTCGGGCGTCCAGCTGGAACTGAATAGCTCGTTTCCGTGGTCCAGCTGGCACTGACGTGGTAAAAAAAACTTAGCGTTCAAACTGATAAGGTAAAGGCCTTGCAGAAACATCCCCAGAGTCACATTGGCTGTCGCAATCATAGTCACTGCTTTTACATGATAAATTAAATTCCGAGCGAGATGTGCAAGAACCATCAGAATCGCTTTCTGTCGCCGTCGCTGACACTCATGTGACGTCATATCCAAGAGCAGTTAAGCCATGCCAAGATTTAGTTGATTACCTCCCGTTTTCTTGATTACAGGTGAAAATGCCCACTTTCGCGGATCGATTGCGTGTGATCGGGAGCGGAGTCGGATGTGTTTATTTTACCAATTTATCAAACATTTCATATTTCTGCATAAGCTGACCAATTATCGAAACATTTGTTTCGAAATGGAGTGACTGATGGTGGAGAACGAAGCAAAATTTAGAGAAAGAGAGGGGTTAGTTACCGCCAAGGACATTGACAAACAAAGCACAGGACAAGACTGTGCTTTGTTAGCCAATGTCCTTGGCGGTAACTAACCCCCTCTCTTTCTAAATTATACTTTATTTGTGTTCATGAAATAACGCTCTCTAGCGAGGAATCTAAGAGTTTCGCTTCCTCTCCTTCGCTTCCCCCAGGTTCTACGACAATTTGATTCGTATTTGTCAAAGATTACCTTTTTTATATATATTTTGACTACTTTACTTTCCTTAGTCGTAATAAGCAGAGCTCTCGGTATAGTTTGATCGTAGTAGGTTTTCTGTGTAATCTAATTAAGTTTTCTTTATATAAACTTTTATACTAGAAATAAATCCGTTGTAGGTAACAAAGTTAAAACTGAAACAAAGAAGATCGTATTTTGTATACTACAAAAAAAAAAAAAAAAAAAAAAACTCAACGGCACTTTTCATTAAATTCTTTTGGCTGAACACTTTTTGGTATGCAAATTATGAGTCTCTTCTGTGTTCTTGGGAGTTCTCAATCTTTGTAAGTTTAATTTAATCACCTCAGCACAATGACCCCCAATTGACACCCCCCCCCCCCCCCCCCCCCCCCCCCCCCCCCCCCCCCCCCCCATTTTGTTTTGTGTGTGTGTGTGTGTGTGTGTGTGTGTGTTCTTTTAACCGGCTTCAAGTTCATCTGTTCCAGCACTTTTCCTATGCTTCATTTTAAGGGTCTAGGCTAGCTTTGTCTATTGAGATTTCTCAGTCTAATAATTCTCTTTCCACTACCGTTAATATACGATTTTTAAAAAAAATTAGATCTTCCGTGTGATATATCTTTCAGTTTATTTTTTATTGCTTGTATATATTTTTCCATAACATTCATCAATTTTAGTCAACGTGTCTCTTTGGTCAGTTTCTGTTTTACTTTCGTTAGTAACAGATCAAGTATTATGTTCAATAATATCATTTCTTTTCACAAGGTTGCAAAAATATTTCGATTTTTTTTCGCCATCTGCTGTCCATCTTGGTGTCAGACGATGACACTGTCCTTCCATTTTCTTTTCCCTGATGGCCACGTGCAGTTTTGTCACGTGTCATGGACGGGTAAAATTCCCGACCAATCTCCACCATGAATCTTCCCGACCAATCTCCACACAGGAAACAGAATTCGGGGAATCACGAGGTCGGGTATATACATTGATGTTCACCATTTCCAGCTTCAAATTCACTTCTATCTTCCAAAGAAACATATAAACGATCTCTTCCTATTTCCCCCGTTACATTAATACAGAACATATTGATGTTACCCGACAGACATACAAATTAAACTGTTGGACAAAATGACATCACGTGTTTCACTGAATGATTGTGAAATAGGGTGCCCTCAAATGTATAATTTGGACGTGAAACTACCATTGAATAAAAGAATACTAAAGGTTGGCAGATATACTTTCATTTGCTGTAAATTCCGTGGATATAAACAAAGCTCAAGCGAGCAAAGAAGAACATCAGAGCAGACAAGAGGAAGAATGTAGATACCTAGCAACAGACGCCGCGCAAGCGGCATAACAGGGAAAGATGGAAGAACTGTATGACACCGCCAGGAAGCTGGCAGGAAAATACAGGAAGCCAGAATGACCAATGACAGATAGAGAGGGAAGACAACTCACGTAAAAAGAGCAGCAGAAGAACAGATGGGTTGAGCACTTCGAGGAGCTTTTGAACAGACCATCGCCAGAGAACCTTCCAGACATCGAAGAGGCTGACTCAGACCTGCCCATAGACTGCGGTGCACCAACCAAAGAAGAAATTGTGAAGGCCATCAAACAGTTGAAGAACGGAAAGGCAGTAGGACCTGACAACATCCCTGCATAGGCGCTGAATACAGACACAGAAGCCCCAGTGGAGATGCTTTGGCCTCTCTTCAAGAAGATCTGGGAAGAGGAGCAAGTGCCAGCAGACTGAATGCAGGGAAGCATACCTTATCAAGATTCCCAAGAAAAGACGACCTTAACAACTGCGCGAACTACAGAGGAATCACACTGCTGTCAGTGCCAGGAAAAGGTTTTCAACAGAGTCATTTTGAACAGGTTAAAGGATCCCGTTGATGCTCAACTTCGCGACCAGCAGGCTGGCTTTCGCAAAGATCGATCCTGTACAGGCCAGATCTCAACGCTTTGCATCATTGTTGAGCAATCGAATGAGTGGAACTCATCCCTGTATGCCAATTTTATCGACTACGAGAAAGCCTTGGAAGCTTAGATCGAGACACCCTGTGGAAGCTTCTCCGACATTACGGTGTGCCGGCCAAGATCACCACTATCATCAGAAACTCGTACGAGGGTCTGACCCTGCAGAGTCATCCCTTGGAGGGCAGCTCACGAAGGCACTGGAAGTGAGGACTGGTGTCAGACAAGGTTGCCTACTTTCACCAATTTCTTTTTCTACTGGCTATCGACTGGATCATGAGGACCTGAACAGCTCAGAGAAGACATGGGATCCAGTGGACACTCTGGACGCAGCTCGACGATTTGAGACTTCACTGACGACCTGGCGCTACTCTCGCACACCCAACAGCAGAGGCAAGAGAAGGCAAGCAACGCAACAGTCACTTCAGGACAAGCAGAGCTCAACATCCATAAAGGCAAGAGAAAGATTCTCAAGGCTAACGCTGCCAGCACCAATTTGATCATGCTGGACAGCGAGATGCTAGAGGAGGTATAACCCTTTACCTACCTGGGCAGTGTCATCACAAGCAGGGACAGCACACGACGCCGACGTCAAAGCAAGGACCGGAAAGCCCAGGGCAGCGTTCGTACAGCTACGGAAATCTGGAGCTCCAAGGAACTGTCAATCAACGCCAAAGTCCGGCTCTTCAAAACAACATCAAGGCGGTTCTACTGTAAGAGCGGAGACCTGGAGAACTACCGTCGCCACCACCGAGAAAGTGCAGATGTCCATCAACAACTGCCTGCGCAAGATTCTCCGCATCCGGTGGCCAGACACCATCAACAACAACGAGCTCTTGGAGAGAACAAACCAGCTGCCCGCAGACCAAGAAATCAAGAAACGACGTTGGGGCTAGATTGGACATACACTGCGCAAGCCTGCAAGCAACACCACCAGACAAGCCCTAACATGGAACCCCCAAGGAGAGCGAAAAAGAGGTCGGCCAAGGAACACCTGGCGCCGGGACCTGGAAGCTGACATCAGGATAAAGGGGATGACATGGAACCAGCTGGAAAGAAAGAGCCAGGACAGAGACGCCAGAAGGTCCATGGTAAGCGGCCTGTATCCCAGGAGGGGTACTAGACGGTAAGAAAATTAAAACAAATAAACAAAGCTCCTTTCTTTAGCAGAAGTGGTAAATGCATTGAGCAGTCTTGGTTTGGGTTTTGTTAGCGTATAGATTAATCAACATAAATCCGACCATGAAAAGCGTATGCTGTAAACTATACAAAGCACCGAAAACAGGATTGGTATTACAGAAGTGGCAGGCTGAGCTGTGTTAAACGATTTGTATCTAAACTACAGATTGCTCAAAGACAAGTTCAAAACTGAAAAAAAAAAAAAATCATAATGCTCCCTGATTATTTAGCAACGTATATGTTCTATCATAGAACTTTAAATCACAGACTGCAAGCACAGAGCAGGCAAATGCAGGGGATTTTCCACAGAGGGACTGTGTTTACTAACAATCAAACGTTGATTATACATTTCATCATGTATTTGAAAACACAGTTTTTTCTAACAAAAGTAGAAAACAGTTTTATGAAACCATAATGAGACTGACATCAAAACCCAGGTAAATTATACAAGTTATTATTAAGAATACAAACAAAACAACCACCCCCAAAGCACACACACACACACACACACACACACACACACACACACACACACACACACACACACACACACACACTAACGCTATTAAACAGAGAAAAATACCAATTTTGTCCTCTTAGTTTCGCCATACTATATTACAGTATGACACTAAACTGCAGTTGTATGACAATTTCTTACACTGTTATTTACTCATGTTAGCCTATCACACGATTGTTTTGATGGATTACATGTTTTCTTTTATTCGTCATCTAGACTTCGCTTTGTTATTTTGTTTTTCTTCATTACCCCCATTCTAAAAATTTTCTCATTTAAGTGTTTCTTTGTTGTTTGTTTGTTGTTAATTTCTCTCCATTACCCCCTTTTTTTATTGTTCCTTAATGTAGTCATTCTTTTTTGGGTTTTTAGTTTTTTAAGGGCCTGGTGTGTAAAAGAGAAATCTGTTCTAGTTATGTTCAAGCGAGACACTTTTCCCTATGGTGCCAAACAAAAAAAAAAACCCGGCAACATTCTTGAACCGCTAGCCACAGCCGTCGATATTTGGATCCTCGTTTGTCTCAGGCCAACTGGGGAGCATGGGGACCGCTGGAAATAAGTGTGATCAGCCCAGCGTCTGTGCCTCTCCTCCTCCTTCATTCGTTGGAGCAGTTCACTGCTCAGCATGCCATGGGCTGTTTTCTAGCTTGGGACAACCATAGAGAAAAGTGCTCCGCGCTTTGTGGAAGATCTAGTGATACGTTGCATTCTTTTCGCTTCGGGGGGGGGGGATGAAGAGGAATCAGACAATGGAGGGTGGGGGTGAATGGGGGGGGGGGGGGGGGGGAGGGAAGGGGGCTATACCAGCGAGTCTATCTAAAAA
>JADBJO010000451.1:95000-97500 GCA_016801955.1 Conus betulinus
GAGAAGGACGATGATGGAGAATGACCCTATGGGTATAACAGGCTCAGGAATGACGCGAGAGGGCCGCACTCTACACACAGGATAACAGGATAACAATTTTCATTTGTCCAACAGATGGAAAATTCACTTTCGATCGACAGCACGGCAACTACACCAGGACACACACACACACACACACACACACACGCGCGCGGAAGGAAGCAGAGAGCTTTTGATCGATCAGTGACAATGACGACGATGTAGATGATGTTACGGAATAAAAGGGTCAGGGATGACGAGAAAGGCCGCACTCGAACCTTTCTTTCATTAATACTTCAACCAGGCCCGGCAGAAACAGACACCTGCGGCATTGATCAGGAAATGTGAGCTACGTTTCTTGAGACGCCTCTGTTCCGTTGATGACACTCGGTGTTGTCTTCTATTCTTTTTTTTTTTTTTTTTTTTTTTTAATAATACCTTCAGCTCTGGGTAGACGCCGACCAGACTGAAATCCTCAACCCACCCCCACCCCCACTCCCCTCTGCCCCCACGAATAACTGCCTCTGTTGGGAATCAGACCGAGAAACTTCCAGCTGGCGTGTTTTGCAACGCTAAGTGATGCACCTTGGCGACTTGTCGTCCAATGACAACCCCCTACACCCCTCCACCCCCACCCCCCTCCAGCCCTCAAATGCTGTCTACTGGGGACTCGAACTCAGGACTTTCCAGCTGTGGTTTTTGGCGACGATGGATACAGCACCTCGGGCGGCTAATTGTCCGTAGCCTTTGGCTGGGTGCCTGGGGAACTTGTCTGATCCTTCCTTGAAGATATGTGGCCGTACCACTGTTTTCGAATCCTTTTCTGGATGGATGTGTTTAGTTAAGAACACTAGTTTCATTTGTGGGACTTTTTCTCTTCATCACCTCTTTTCGTGCTTCTAAAAGAACACTTACAAGACATCAAATGCTCTCGAGAGAGAGAGAGAGAGAGAGAGAGAGAGAGAGAGAGAGAGAGAGAGAGAGAGAGAGAGAGAGAGAGAGAGAGAGAGATAATTACGATTAGAATTACGAACACCAATATGAATATGAAAACGAATGTTTTCATTGAGGGTAACATGGATAAGCTAGTAGCTTTTTTTTGTTTTAACACCCATACCCTCAAAAGAGAGAGAGAGAGAGAGAGAGAGAGAGAGAGAGAGAGAGAGAGAGAGAGAGAGAGAGGAGAGAGAGAGAGAGAGAGAGCAACAACCTTCGAACGAAGAAGAAACGTGTTACACCAAAAGAAAGAAGAAAGTCCGACCAAACTAAGGGGGAGAACTCTGACAGAGGATGGAAGCCGCCAACTGTGGTGGTGACCTTTGCTTCAATGTGGGTCAGTGTCAAGCGAAAGGCCAGGAGAGCGGTCAGGTGACAGAGAGGAAGGGGAGGCGATCCGGAGGAGAGCGGTCAGGTGACAGAGAGGAAGGGGAGGCGATCCGGTGACAGTGGGGATGGAGGGAAAGACGAGCTGTATCTGAGGGAAGGACAGACCTCCCCAGATGATGACCAGCCCTTCAACAACCTGAGACATGTACCCAGCAGGATATGATGGGTACTGCTTCCCTCCCCCTCCACGGTCTCTGTCTCTGTCGGTCTCTTTCTGTCTGTCTCTGGCTGTCTGTGTATGTTTATCTGTATGTCCTGTCCTGTCCTCTCTCCTCTCTCTCTCTCTCTCTCTCTCTCTCTCTCTCTCTCTCTCTCTCTCTCTCTCTCCTCTCTCTTTTTCTTTGTATTTATGCATCCCTTGTCTCCCTGTATTTGAAGTCTCTCTCTCTCTCTCTCTCTCTCTCTCTCTCTCTCTCTCTCTGCTCCTTTCTCTGTCTGTCTTCAGCAGTAATTGGTGATAGAGATACCAGAGAGAGGGAAACAGGGAATTCAACTGTTACCTGATGCTGCCGACCTATTTCCATTGCTTTTCGCTGAAGCTATTATACTCTTCGCGGATACTCCAACTGGTTTGCAGAATCAGCCCGACACATTGAAAAGGAGAAATCAGATCAGGCTAAAATCAACAGTGAATCTTAACAACACTAATGTAACTGCTTTTAGAAATGGTGTGTTTTCTCATCAAAGCATGAGGGATGTTTTTTTTGGTGGAGTAGAAGTTAGACACAGGTAGTTGTTAGTACCTTGGGGGCGTTCTTCTCAACAGAATTGATTTACAGCAAGTGTCCGGTCGATTTGTGCTCAGAAGGAAGGAGAGGTATTTTTGGATATTTTTGAGAACTATGGGGGAAAAAACTGAACAAGTCCTGTAAATCTACTGTGGAAATGATCGATTCATAAATACAGCCAATTTTGACATTTGCAGAGGAGCGGGATATGTTGGATACAATTCTTATGGAAAAAATAAGTTCATAACCTGCTGTGAAGCGTATTATCATGCACCCTTGCATGCATGAAATAAAATGTCTTTTGTACTAAAAGTTCCCCCTCCTTCTGGACATTCTGTGCTAGTAACGTCCCCTTTTCCTTTCGCTCT
>JADBJO010000451.1:115000-125000 GCA_016801955.1 Conus betulinus
GACGAAGAGTGATTATAAAACTTAAAACATTCTTCCATCTAAAGACAGAGTCGACTTCAACAAACGCTTGTGCATGTACAATGAAATGAATGGATCAGCCCCGAAGAAAATCGTTGAAGGCTTTGTCATCAATAGTTACAGACATACACTTAAACTGTTTCTTCCCAGTTGTTTGATTTTGATTTGAATTGTATGAATTTAGCATGCACGTTGTGTGACTTGAACTCCCCCACCCCAACCCTCCGTCACTTTTGATTATTTGTTCGTGCTGGTATGTTTACGACTACAGGCTAATGTCTCCTCTAATACACTGAACTTGATCTAGTTGCAAAGTGAAACGACTGCAGGCGGAAATCTAAACAAATCTTAAATAAATGTCAGCGAACCGCCCAGAGAAAACGTGGACAAACGAGTCACAAGACAAACCACAACGCGTTTCGACCTCTTAGGTCTTCTTCAGGTGCAACAAACATGAAACAAATAACGAAAATGCACTTAGCTTTGATCGTTTCTGTGTTCAGCGCAAGAAAGAAGGCGTTGAATCATTCATCATTTGTTCTCAGTTTTATTTGTTCTTTCTGTTCGTTCGTACAGTTATTCCTTTTTTTATATACAAGAAATAGTGCATTTTCGTTATTTGTTTCATGTTTGTTGCACCTGAAGAAGACCTAAGAGGTCGAAACGCGTTGTGGTTTTGTCTTGTGACTCGTTTGTCCACGTTTCTCTGGGCGGTTCGCTGACATTTATTTAAGATTTATACTGAACTTGATTTGATCTGATTGTTAGCAAGCAACGGGGAGAGAGAGAGAGAGAGAGAGAGAGAGAGAGGAGAGGAGAGAGAGAGAGAGAGAGAGAGAGAGAGAGAGAGAGAGAGAGAGTTTTGTTGTTGTTGAAGAATCAATTATTTTGTTTTTTCTATGTAATTAGTAATGAGACACACATTTTGTTGCCTCTTTCCCTCTGTCTGTCTCTGTCTGTCTGTCTGTCTGTCTGCCTGTATGTCTGTATGTATGTATGTTTGTTTGTATTTCTCTCTCTCTCTCTCTCTCTCTCTCTCTCTCTCTCTCTCTCTCTCTCTCTCTGTATTTGTCTGTCTGTCTCTTCTGTCTCTATCCCCTCTCTTGTTTGTTTCAGTCTTTATTTATTTTTTTTTTTTTTTTTTGTAAACCTGTTCCTCTTGTTTCTTGTATATAAAAAAAAGGAATAACTAACTGTACGAACGAACAGAAAGAACCAATAAAACTGAGAACAAATGATGAATCATGCTGGAAGCTAAATAGACAGGAACTTAGAATTTGCAATGATAAGGTTGATTGGAGATTGGCCAGCGCTTTTTGTGACAACAGATGTCACAAAGAAACTGACCTACTGATCCATTTAGGCTGTATTTAAACGGAAAGCAAAATCATTTTACTTTATGCGGTCCTCTGTTGAAGAAGTTACGAAAACGGTACATACTGAAATTTCACTAAGTTTTGGCTAACTGTACTTTTGGTACGTACAGATAAAACGTGAGAAATTTGTGACTTAAAGGCAAAGTGTAGGGTGTATTGTAACCAATGACTACGTTTCAAATAGTGTGTGTTTAGACATTATGGGAAAGAAAAAAATGTTGAGTGATTGGTCAGTGTACCTCATCGTGAGGGGCAACGCCCCTTTGAATAAACGATCCAATCTCTCTCTCTCTCTCTCTCTCTCTCTCTCTCTCCTCTCTCTCTCTCTCTCTCTCACACACACACACACACACACACACACACACACACACACACACACACACACACACACACACGCACGCACGCACACACACACGCACACACACACACACAACACACACACACACACACACACACACACACACACACACACACACACACACACACACACACACACACGCCTATCCCTACAAAACATGCCATCCGCACTGAAACAATCTATACCTACAGATGTTTTCGAAACGCCGAAACTAAAAACAAACAAACGAGATAACGGACAAACACAACAACAACAACAACAACAACAACAACAACAACAACAACAGAAATCCATCATGAATTGAAGCAGGCGTGTCATTTTTCATGGAAAGAAGACGAAGGATGAAGCATGAAGGATATTTGTCACAGCATCTCAACATGCGGGAAACACACATCTGTCACAGACAGAGGGGAGGGAATGGTGTCCGTTCTTGTCACAGTGGGTGACAGTTTTCAACTGAAGGTTGCAGTGAAACACGTGCTTGCCTGTTGGCATCCCTCCCTTAGAGAGACTGTCTGTATTCACCTGTTTATTTATTCATTTATCTATTTATTGATTTGTTTTTTTTTTTATTTATTCATTCATGTATTTACTTATCATTTTGTCTGTCTGTCTGTCTGTATGTATGTATGCTGGTAGGTATGTATGATTGTCTGTCTGTATGAATGTATAGATGGATGGATGGATGGATGGATGAATGGATGGATGGATGGTTAAGTTTCCTTTATGATTTTTATGTCATTCCGATGTAACTTGTATTATTTTGGATTCTCGTTAAACTATTAAGGTTTTTAAATGTCAGTGCAACAATATGTTAATCTGACAGTATATGGTTTCAGTCAGTTTCAGTCAGTCAGTCAGCCAGCCAGCCAGCCAGTCAGTCAGTCAGTCAGTCAGTCAGTCAGTATGTATGTATGTATGTATGTATGCATGCATGCATGCATGTATGCATGTATGTATGTATGTATGTATGTATGTATGTATGTATGTATGTATGTATGTATGTATGTAATCATCTATTATTTATCTATTCATCTATTTCTTTTATTTATTCGTTCCTTTATTTATTTATCTATCTATTCACTTTTTTTTTTCAAAACCTTTTATTCTTAATAAACTTTTTGAAAGGAGCACTCATAAAACACCTCTTCTTGCCATGCAACAAACACCCAGCCTAAAATCAGTCCAGAAAACATGACAAAACTATATTTCCCCATATCAGCAGGTGACCTGCCTGTCTACTCATTCGTCGGACACGACGGGAGAATCCATCATGATCATTAGCTTTTTATCTGTTTAATCAGAGAGAAAAAAAAATGTCAAAACATGCATGTGAAACGGTGTGCCTGCAAATCAAACTGTGGACATTCCCATCGTTATCCTGGTGTTCCGTTCATAGAAAAACATATTTGACGCACTGGATCTGTTTAATGGCCACCAGACTAAACAGGTCACTCAGTTAAAGAAGGTGCTCACTGTGTGCGTAACTTTCGTCGGCAATCTGGCCGACTTCTTCAGCGCAACTGCTGGACCTGTTTTTCTTCGACCAATAAATTAGAAAAGGTAACTCTATCGGCAATGATTAGACAGGTATGATCTTCTCCTTGATTTTATTTCCGGAGCAAGAACAGGGCTATTGTCAACAGTTTCTTCTCAGCGCTAACGGAACCTGGATCTGCCACTTTTTTCGGATTCGCCCTGCTGAACCGCACCCAAACTGAGTGGGTTCGGCCCTGGTCGGTGTTAAGACTAGCCCTACACCTATCATTCTGGCACCCCATGAGGGCAGGATGTACAAAAAAAAAAAAAAAAAAAAAAAAAAAAAAGCTGGAAAGCTTATTCTTTAACCCTGAATAAAGATAATTTTGACTTGACTTGACTTGACTTGACTTGACTTGACTTGACTTGACTTGCTTGGCTTGACTTGACCCCGTCTACGGGTCTGGAACTGGAAATGGGCTGGGGGCAGTATAGTTTCAAATCGCCGTGAAGCAGCCCGCCAAAGGAGATACCGCTCTTCCGAGGCGTCATTTCGGTGGTGTTCCGTGGCGCCTGTTCAATCCAACACTTTTGCACAGGCACATACATGCACACATACATGCAGGCGCGCGCGCGCGCGCGCACACACACACACACACACACACACGCACACACACATGCCTGCGCGCACACACACATACAAGCACGCACGCGCGCGCGCGCGCGCGCGCGCACACACACACACACACACACACACACACACACACACACACACACACACACACACACGCACACACACACACATAAACACACACGCGCGCGCGCGCACACATACCTGAGCACATACACACATACACACACACACACACACACACACACACACACACACACACACACACACACACACACACACACACACACACACACACACACACACACACACACACACACACACACACACACACACACACACTCACACACACATGCGCGCGCACATACACACACACACACACACACACACACACACAACACACACACACACACACACTCACACATACATGCGCACACGCACACTCATGGGCCCATGCCCACACATCATACCACACGTGTACATTCACTACACACACACACACACACACACACGCACACACACACACACACACACACACACACACACACACACGGTAGGTAGGCACTCAAGGTCTGACCAGTGCGTTGGGCTAACGCGTAGGTCAGACATCCGCTGAGTCGTAGCCACGAGACCCTCTTCTTCAATTGTCCCATCTTAGTTGTTAATTCGTCTATCCATCAGCTTCAAATCATGCGTAGTGTAGTCTCAAAACTTAGCGGATGTGGTGTAGCGTGTATGGACTAGTCCGCACGCAGTGACGCCTCCTTGATGAAACTGAAACTGATCCAAACATACGCAAGACACCGCTTACTGAACTTTCTATTGACGGCAATATTTGGTTAGTCACGGAGCCATCGTGAGTGAGCTCTCCCACCGGAAGGCGCCACCACATCCGTCTAACGACAGTCACTTGAATTTGCCGATACCGGTGACCCCGACAGAACCAAACCAAGGCATAGACTTGGAGACATAGCCGAAACTGAGGTCACCATGAGAGCAGGGCATGAAAGGCCACGTAATTTGAGACTTTTTTGTTAGAAGAAAAGAAGAAGGAGGAGGAGGAGGAGGAGAGAAGAAGAAGAGAAGAAGAAGAAGAAGAAGAAGAAGAAGAAGAAGAAGAAGAGAAGAAGAAGAAGAAGAAGAAAAATACAACGTCGACGATGGTGATGATGACAATGATGCTATGGATTTCCATTCCAGTCTGACACTGCATGACAAGGCTGTAGTCTACGATTACTTTCATGATATATATCGGCTTCAACCAGGCCCGACGGATACAGACACCTGCAGTGTTGGTCAGGAAATTTGAACACCCTCAGAAATACATTCATTAAATGGACGAAACTCGACTAAGTGGTCCCAGTCTTGTCAGTTGAGCTCATAGCAAGTGGACAAGAGCTGGTCAGTACATAAAAAATCCTCTGATGGGAATTGAACCACGACCTCCCCACTCGGAAGTCAGCAACATGAAGCACTTCCCCACGGCGACTGGTGACGTAGTGCAGATACAGAGCAGTGCCTAGTATCCAGCGCCTGTGTTGCTGCTCCAGGAGTGCCTAGTATCCGGCGCTGTGTTGCTGCTCCACGACTGGAAGCGCTCTGACCTTGAAGACTACGCCCTGAAACATGTCATGCCTGCATCCCCCCCCCCCCCCCCCCCCTCTTCTTCTTTGCACCCCCCCCCCCCCCCCCACACACACACACACACACACACCTCTTCCCCAGTATGTGTACAAGAAGCTTGATCGAGTTGTAGACCAGTTAGCCAGTTACACAGCAAAGTTCGAGCCCCACCTTACCTCCCCTGTTAGTCCTGCTTGTATGAATCATTGTGTACAAGTTAATTTCGGCAGCGATAGGTATTGTTTCATCTGTCGGAGAGGTTGTGATTCGGCTAGAAGAACAGAGAGTTTACCTGCTTTCCATCAACTTTGGTTCAATTGATAAAAGTGATTTTAGGGCAATCTTGCTTTTAAACAAACAACAGACAAACAACAAAGCCAAGGACTTTGGTGAAAATCTTCTACACTCGGGTATAAACGCTTGAAAAAAAGAAAACCCACTGCAAAGCAGAACTAAACAGCGAACAAAACCAAAACAAAACAAACCCCCCCCCCCCCCCCCCCCCTCCTCCCCCCCCTCAACAACTCCGAAGATGATGAGCAAAACAACTGTTTTTACGCAATCCACGCATGAGAAAAAAAATGTGAAATTATTGCAGGATTATGTCCAATAAACTACT
Organism: Conus betulinus; assembly: GCA_016801955.1. NCBI lineage: Eukaryota > Metazoa > Mollusca > Gastropoda > Neogastropoda > Conidae > Conus > Conus betulinus. The sequence continues at coordinate 121,105 of JADBJO010000451.1, forward strand.
CCAAGAAACTTCAAGTCTGGCTCAAAGCAAACAAATGGTCGCCTTCGATTGACTGGGCGCCGGGTGTTTATGGATGTCACAGGAAGGCGTTGTTGTTTAACATTGCTGCGGCTCTGTATGTTATCGTTGACAGACGTGTGTTTTTGTCTGTTTGCTCTGTTATCGATGACAGACGTGGGGTTTTTTTTTTTTTGTTTTTCTTGGTCTGTTTGCTCGTTTGTTTTTGACTTTTCAAGAGCGAAAAACACAGCAGAGAATTATCATCCTACCCGAACCCGATCTCTCCGTCCCCGCTATCTCCTCCATCTCTCCATTCTCCCCTGTCTGCCTCTTCCACACTGTCTGTTGGACTATCTCACTGTCTGTTGGACTATCTCATTGTCTGTTTGACTATCTCACTGTCTGTTGGACTATCTCATTGTCTGTTTGACTGCCTCGCTGTCTGTTTGACTATCTCATTGTCTGTTTGACTATCTCACTGTCTGTTTGACTATCTCATTGTCTGTTTGACTATCTCACTGTCTGTTTGACTATCTCATTGTCTGTTTGACTATCTCACTGTCTGTTTGACTATCTCATTGTCTGTTTGACTATCTCACTGTCTGTTGGACTATCTCACTGTCTGTTTGACTGTCTCGCTGTCTGTTTGACTATCTCATTGTCTGTTTGACTGTCTCACTGTCTGTTTGACTGTCTCACTGTCTGTTTGACTATCTCACTGTCTGTTTGACTATCTCACTGTCTGTTGGACTATCTCACTGTCTGTTGGACTATCTCACTGTGTGTTTGACTATCTCACTGTCTGTTTGACTATCTCACTGTCTGTTGGACTATCTCACTGTCTGTCTGTTTGACTATCTCACTGTCTGTTGGACTATCTCACTGTCTGTTTGACTATCTCATTGTCTGTTTGACTATCTCACTGTCTGTTTGACTGTCTCACTGTCTGTTTGACTATCTCACTGTCTGTTGGACTATCTCACTGTCTGTTTGACTGTCTCACTGTCTGTTTGACTATCTCATTGTCTGTTTGACTATCTCACTGTCTGTTTGACTGTCTCACTGTCTGTTTGACTATCTCATTGTCTGTTTGACTATCTCATTGTCTGTTTGACTGTCTCATTGTCTGTTTGACTATCTCGTTGTCTGTTTGACTATCTCATTGTCTGTTTGACTGTCTCACTGTCTGTTTGACTGTCTCACTGTCTGTTTGATGTCTCACTGTCTGTTTGACTGTCTCACTATCTGTTGGACTATCTCACTGTCTGTTTGACTGTCTCATTGTCTGTTTGACTGTCTCACTGTCTGTTTGACTGTCTCACTGTCTGTTTGACTATCTCACTGTCTGTTTGACTATCTCACAGTCTGTTTGGTTTGACTATCTCACTGTCTGTTTGACTATCTCACTGTGTGTTTCACTATCTCACTGTTTGTTTGACTATCTCACTGTCTGTTTGACTATCTCACTGTCTGTTTGACTATCTCACTGTCTGTTTGACTATTTCACTGTCTGTTTGATGTCTCGCTGTCTGTTTGACTATCTCACTGTCTGTTTGATGTCTCGCTGTCTATTTGACTATCTCACTGTCTGTTTTGACTGTCTCACTGTTTGACTGTCTCACTGTTTGACTATCTCACTGTGTGTGTTTGACTATCTCACTGTGTGTTTGACTATCTCACTGTGTGTTTCATTATCTCACTGTGTGTTTGACTATCTCACTGTATGTTTGACTATCTCACTGTATGTTTGACTATCTCACTGTCTGTTTGACTATCTCACTGTCTGTTTGACTATCCGTTTGCCTTGTCTGTCTCTCCTCCATTTGCCTCTCAGTCTTTTCATCTGTCTGTCTGTCCGTGTCTCGGGTACCTGTTTTAGCTATCCATTTCATCTCTCTCTCTCTCTCTCTCTCTCTCTCTCTCTCTCTCTCTCTCTCTCTCTCCCTCTCTCTCTCTCTCTCTCTCTCTCCTCTCTCTCGTTGTTGTTGTTGTTAAACATGTTCACTGTTTCTTTACAAAGCCTTTACACTTTGAGAGGTAGTTTTCTTCTTGATCACGTGACAACGACGATTTGCTTTTTGATTCGTTACGTTTCATAATTGTTTATTATGCTTTACATGTTCACACACCCCCTTTTATTAGGGGCTATATGCCTATCATGAATAAATTATCTGGATCTGAATCTCTCTCTCTCTCTCTCTCTCCCTCCCTCTCTCTCTCTCTCTCTCTCTCTCTCTCTGAACTGTCTCCTGAAAGTACTTAACTTCCATTTTCATGATACTGCTAATTCAACAGTAGAATCTGATAGGTCTGTCCACAATACCCTTGCTGTGTACAAAGACATTTGTGATTAAAATACCTATCTTTTGACTTCGATCTTCCCTTACTGTCTCTTTTTGATGTATTTCATGCTCTAATTCTTTTAAAAGCAACATGGGCAATCTCTAACTCAGCATCATCCTTTGTTTCAGATCCCTCTAACACTCAGCCACTTCCTTTGTTTCAGATCCCTCTAACACTCAGCATCTTCCTTTGTTTCAGATCCCTCTAACACTCAGCATCTTCCTTTGTTTCAGATCCCTCTAACACTCTGCCTCTTCCTTTGTTTCAGATCCCTCTAACACTCAGCATCTTCCTTTGTTTCAGATCCCTCTAACACTCAGCATCTTCCTTTGTTTCAGATCCCTCTAACACTCTGCCTCTTCCTTTGTTTCAGATCCCTCTAACACTCTGCATCTTCCTTCGTTTCAGATCCCTCTAACACTCAGCATCTTCCTTTGTTTCAGATCCCTCTAACACTCTGCCTTCCTTTGTTTCAGATCCCTCTAACACTCAGCATCTTCCTTCGTTTCAGATCCCTCTAAAACTCAGCGTCTTCCTTTGTTTCAGATCCCTCTAACACTCAGCTTCTTCCTTTGTTTCAGATCCCTCTAACACTCAGCATCTTCCTTTGTTTCAGATCCCCCGTGATGCAGGCTCTCCTCATCTCCCTCATCGTCTGTTCTCAACCAGTCAGAACTTACGAACTGTCCTACGTGCCCCCACCTCCTGAGCTGTCCTGGCCTTTCTCACTGGATGACTGCCAGGACCTGGCGGCCAATCAGGTGGCCGGATGGAGAGAAACGTACAGGATCTGCACGAAGTTGTTCTGGGACAAAGCACGTGACCTCCCGGGAGCTGACCAATCCGATCCCGTGCAGGGCCGCGTCGCTATGGCGACCGATGCGCAGTTTCGTGGCGTGGCGGACATGGATGCGCAAATTCTGCCTCTGGCGTCGGTCGGTTAAACGATCCAGAGAGAGCAGCTGGTCCATGACGACATCTTCACGGATAATCCCACCGACGACGACGATGACAACGACGGCAGAGACGACGACGAGGACAGTGATGAGGACCTGTGGAGATCCGGCAGGCAGCAGAAGAAATGGTCCTCACTCTTCAGCAGGCAAGTTCTCCGAACCAGGCGACAGCACTCTCTCTCCATCAACAGCGCGCTTGTCTCCCTTGCTGACATGCTGGGTGGCGCGAGACTTCAACCGGAAGAAGGAGAGACAGCGAACTTTCCGCCAGCAGCTTCTGGGTCTCGGTCGCTGATTAGTCAGAGGAAGGTTCCAGTGATGAAAGCGACGTTGCCATTGGTTGGATTGTAGCTAAGTCTTTTTTTTTTTTTAACTGAGGACTGGCAGTTTGATGTTAAAAGACATCTGACGAAACAGAGTCATGCAAGCCAAGAAACAGAGCGTTGAAAAGTACTGATGGTGGTGCTTAATTGTTAGAGTGTTTATATATCTATAGGCCGTCTCTCTCTCTCTCTCTCTCTCTCTCTCTCTCTCTCTCTCTCTCTCTCTCTCTCTCTCTCTTTCGCGCGCGCGCGTGTGCGCCCGTGCGCCCGCTCC
>JADBJO010000451.1:127500-130000 GCA_016801955.1 Conus betulinus
TGTGTGTGTGTGTGTGTGTGTGTGTGTGTGTGTGTGCGTGCGTGTGTGTGTGTGTGTGTGCGTGTGTGAGCTCAGAGTGTTCGGAAGCTGCGCTATCTTTGGTTCAGTGACGTCATCTGCTCTCTCTGTACCAGACCAAACGAGTTCTGTCGTTTCGTCACTGAGAGTACTAAGGCCTCAGACCTCGGATGTCTTCGCGTTGGGAGCGGTGTTGACGGTGTACCATATAATTACAACAGCAGTCAACTGGATCGCAGCGTAGTGATTGTACCCGACGCAGAAGTGAAGGCCGCCGGAATGACGTGGGCCGAGCTGAAGAGGATCTCCCGAAATCGTGTTCGCTGGAAGAGTGTGGTTGGGGCGCTATGTTCCCCAGGGAATTCAGAGGACTAAGTCATAGTGATTGTGGGTTCGTACGTTTTTTCAGGTTCAAAAAAAAAAAGAAAAAAAACAAACAAAACAAACAAAAAAAAACCTCTCACCCACAACAAACCCACCTCGATACCACGCGCTCGCTTACACAGTCATGACGAAAGAACACACAGACACATAACCCAGTGATATACCCAAGCGCACGCGTGCACGTGCACACATGAACAGACACAACACATGCGCAGAGTCATGTAGATTTATACTCGTACACGTCATATAGATACACACACGTTCATGCACGCATGTCCATCTCTCTCTTTCTATGTATGTGTGTAAGTATGTCAGTCTGTCTGTCTGTCTGTCTGTCTGTCTGTATGTATGCATGTATGTATGTATGTATGCATGCATGTATGCATGTATGTATGTATGCATGTATGTATGTATCAAGAAGAGAGAGAGAGAGAGAGAGAGAGAGAGAGAGAGAGAGAGATTTTTCTTGCCGCAATCATTGTATTTGAAGCTTTTGTCGGACACAGTGGCTGGCTTTTCGCAAAGTATGGCGCCATCCAGTTTTTGTGTTGTCTGTGACATGTCGACGTTCTTGTGTCGGCCTGTCGCCTTTCATGTCACATGCGGTTTGTCCATCTGTTTTGAGTGTTGTTTGTGACCTGTCTGCGTTCTTGTCGGCCTGTCGATGTTCATGTCACGTGAGGTTTGTCCATCTATTTTGAGTGCTGTTTGTGACCTGTCTGCGTTCTTGTCGGCCTGTCGATTTTCATGTCACGTGAGGTTTGTCCATCTATTTTCAGTGTTGTGTGTGTGACATGTCCGTGTTGTTGTCGGCCTGTGAACTTTCATGTCACGTGACAGAATCTGTCTTTCATGTCACGTGACAGATCTCAGCATGACGCCGCACAGACAGACAGGCCAGCTTCCGGTCGTGCACAGTCCACAACCGGAAGTCTCTGTCCCAACAAGCCGTAGGTGCCAAGACCATCAGCAGCACCTTCGCTTCAACGGGCCTTAGACTCAGCTGAAAAAAAAAAAATCATCAGCCCAAACTCTTGTTCTTTTGTGTGTGTTTGTTTCAGATTAATTTTTGTCCACGGTCTTTCTGTTTGTAGCTGAGGGATCTGTGTTTCTCTGAACTCTTCACCCAGTGAGAGAGGTACCAGGGGGGTGGGGGGTGGGGGTGGGGGGGGGTGAAGGTCGCTCTGTGGAAGGAGGGAGGGAGAGGAGGAGAGGCAGGGTCTCAGATGACGCTGTAGAGTCCTTCAATAATCCTTTGCCTCTGGTCATTGTACAGACCCGCGTTCCGTGTTTCACTGCAATCGACATCAAACTTTTGGTCGACGGAGTACGAAAACAGGTCGGCAAACGTTTGCTGGATCTAGTTGCAAAGTGAGGCTACTGCAGGTGGAATTCTAAACAAATTTGAAAAGTTAGTGATAAAACACCGCCAAGAAAACGTAGAGAAACGAATCACAAGACATACACGACGCGTTTCGACCTCTTACGTCTTCTTCAGGGCAGACACTACAACACCCAGGACAATGAAATGAACGAGCAGTCATTAATCTTCATCCAGTTCGGCTCAAGACAGGCATCCAATTCGGTACAAGATAGGCGTTGAATCCAAACTATCTTGCGCCCGAATTGGATGAAGACGAGTGATTGTTTCGTTCATTTTCGTTGTCCTGAGTGTTGTGTATCTAGCCTGAAGAAGGCCTAAGATGTCGAAACGCGTCGTCTTTTGCCTTGTGATTTCTTTCTCTACTTTTTTTTTTTTTGTTGTTGCGGTGCTTTACCGCTAACTTTTCAGAAACGATTGCTGATTCGTACTTTCTCAGACACCGAACTGCTATTTTGTTTGTTTCTTTCTTTTTAATCCCTCCTCCCACTTTCTTCAAAGAGCGATAATTCACAAAAGACCAGGAGAACAGTACCAGAAATCGTTGTTATTTAAGAAAAAAAAATGTTCTAGATGGAAGGTGTTCTGACTCTGGGTACATAACCTTTCAAATATTTTCAAACTAAGAGTCAGTGAACATGATGTCTTCCGTGTTTCTGCCGCAACTCCGAATCTTTGTCAGCACACTGACATGGAAACCTGCGTTGATGAAAACTT
>JADBJO010000451.1:135000-140000 GCA_016801955.1 Conus betulinus
TAATGGGTCTGGTTTGCCGTTGGAGATAGTAAGTTATTGTTGTGATTTAATCGTGAGTTCCAGTTTCTTCGAGTCAGTTCAGTTTGATTCAAGACGTTCTATTTCTTCATCACAGGAGAAGTTACTAAATGTGGACGGGCTGTTTTAAACATTTCATATTCGGACGTTAAAAAAAAACCGCGATCATGTATGCACCGAGATATACACATACGTAAATCACATGTCAATGAATCCTAATAAAACAAAAGTAATGGTGATAACAACAAGGCAGAAAAGACAAAACATAACAACACAGCCTCCTTCTCTATTTTTATCAATAATCTGAAAATCGAAGTAGTGGACAGCCATCGAGTTTTAGCCGTTTTATACTGATAATAATCTTATATACTGATAATAATCTTATATACTGATAATAATCTTTCTTGGACTCATCACCTTACAGTTTATGTAAATCAATATCCAGACAAACATATCAGCTGTGCAAGATTAAGCATTTCTTAAGCCTTCATGCCAGGAAATTGTTCCTACACGCACATATTCTCTCTTCAATCAAAAATATTGTTCAATGCTATGTGATTCTGCTAGTGCTAATGCCATGAAACCTCTTACGAGTGTCTACAAAAGAGCACTTAAAGCAGTCCTATTAAAATCGTCTAGTCTTAGTGAAGGGGATTATAATAAAGCAGGGGTTCTTCTGCTAAAATAAATGTTTGCTGTCATCAAATGTTCGCTAATGCAAAAAATTGCGTCGGGTTTAGCACCACAAACTGTTCAGTCTAGATTGCATCTCTCTCTCTCTCTCTCTCTCTCTCTCTCTCTCTCTCTCTCTCTCTCTCTCTCTCTCTCTCTCTCTCCTCTCTCTCTAGGGATTCGACCAAATTCTAGGTTCCCACACCTGGAATAGATCTGTTTAAACCAAGCTTATCTTAATCTGGTAGTGCGGTTTGGAATTCACTTCCACTACATTTCCGATGAGCTTAAAATGCAGAATCTTTCAGGGAGAAACTAATTACACATTTCACAGCAGACCATTATTATTAGGGACCAAATACATATACCAGGGCACACCCTCTGTTTTGCTGCTTATTAAACTGATACGCCGTTTCCTTTCCACTGATTTTTTTTAAACCAGATAATGATAAAATGACAGACACGGTTATCATTGGTTTTATTAATGATTGTAATTATATCATGATGTATGAATGCTGTGGTCACTGATTTTTATTGGTGCATTGTCATTAATGGATTGATTATCCTCATACTGGTGATTTCTTGAAGCACTGTAAACTACAAGGTGATAAATGTGTGTCCTGATTACTGTTGATTACATTGATGTATTGTTGCTCTTTACTCAAATCCATAGTAATGTTTAGCATACAATATTTTGGTAAGAAAAATGGAAACATAATCCTCTCTCTCTCTCTCTCTCTCTCTCCTCTCTCTCGGGTCTCTCTCTCCATCTCTCTCTCTCTATTTGTCTGTCTGTGTGTCAAGATTTAACTCTCTCCCTCACTCTGTTTCAGTCTCTCTCTTTGTCTGTCTGTCTGTCTGTTGTCTGTCTGAACTCCTCTCCTCTCTCCCTCTCTCTGTCTGTCTTTCTCTGTCTGTCTGTCTCTCTCCTTCTCTCTCTCCTATCCTGTCTGTCTCTCTCTCTCTCTCTCCTCTCCTTCTCCTCTCTCTCTCTCTTCGTATTTACGGCCGTGTATCGATGTATTGTCATCCTCTCTCTCAATTATAGGTCTCCTGCCTCCTCTCTCCTCCTCTTAGTTCTTACGGACGGGGTAGTGGATGAATAGTTCTAGTCAAGAATAAAGAAAGAAAGAAAAAAGTAGAGGAGGGAGGGGTTTGAAGATTAGGAATGGCTCGGGCTGGGTCACTCTCCTCCCTCCTCTCTCCTCTCTCCGCTCTCTCTCTCTCTCCTCTACACACATGCACAGGCACACGCACCCATACACACATCATGATAAATAAGTGTTATGATTATTGATGCTAGGAACTGCCTGTGGTACTGTTCATTTTCGTCTTGCTTTGTAACCACATCATGAAAATGTAAAAAAAAAAAAAAAAAAAAAAAAGTTGATATTACTGATGTATTGTAGTTGTCTAATTATCATCATCCTTAGCAGCTTGTTTGATGTTAATATTTTACTAAAGGATCCTCTCTCTCTCTCTCTCTCTCTCTCTCTCTCTCTCTCTCGGATGAAAAAAAGCATGTGTTTGCTTATCTGTTCCCTTGGAAATAAAGATTATATCATCATCATCATCATCATCATCATCATCATCATCATCATCATCATCATCATCTCTCCTTCGATAGGAGGATCCCTTAATCTATGTCTGTGTGTGCTGATTGTTTTCTTCTTTGTTATCAAATTCTTTGTTCTTGCTTGTTGTTTCAATCGCTTTGTTTCCTTTAAAGCCATCTACGCCTTAAATGTTAATGGAGGAACAACTCCAACTTCTTAATGTATGTTTGAAGATAGGTGAGTTTATTTAAAAAGTTTTGTAAGTTTTAGTCTAAGTCATGCTTAGTTAGTCCCTTAGCGGGGCAAGGGCCGGATGAAAAAGCATGTGCTTGCTTATCTGTTACCCTTGGAAATAAAGATCATCATCATCATCATCATCATCATCATCATCATCATCTCTCTCTCTCTCTCTCTCTGATATCATCGGTGGAAACCGTCCAAAACAAGGGAAATAATCGGTGAGGGGTTGTTCTTTTGATCAGTCATCAGTTTAACATTGAATGCGACTCAGACTTGTGGTAGGCCTCAAAACCCTTACGTTGATTATGTCATGGTGAGATACTGTAAAATCCTAATTGTGGCACGTGGTCAGTACACACAGCGAGAGTCTTCACCGACGCAAGGGAAACAACCTTCATTTGCCGCTATATTCAATGCTCACTCAGGTGTTGTGTCCCTTAAACTTACGCGAGTGAATTTCTGACGTGCGCCGTGTTCCGTAAATCTTCTCTCTCTGCAGCAGATTTCTTTTTCTTCTGTGAGCTAGGACAGTTGCCCCTGGCAGAGCGGGTAGCCGTAGTTCTGAGTTTTCCGTGTTCTGTCTGTCGGCATACGTGTGTTGTTGTTGTTGTTGTTGTTGTTGTTGTTGTTGTTGTTGTTGTTCATCTTCATCCTGTCAATGTAGCAAGTTAGGCTGTAGTCAGGACAATGAACACAAAGGGATCAGAATGGTGGCTGAAAAACACACATATGTCCTGTGTGTGTGTGTGTGTGGGGGGGGGGGGGGGGGGGGGGGGGGGGGGGGATGGGGGGGATGTGTGTGCGTGCGTGCGTGCCTGGGTGCCTGCATGTACACGCGCGCGCGCGTGTGTGTGTGTGTGTGTGTGTGTGTGTGCGTGTGCGTGTGTGTGATGTGATGGCACACTAAATGCAACCTGAAAATCAGAGCAAAATATTTTTGACATTATCTTAATTTCGAAGGATTTTCTTCTCATTCCGATCTCTCTCCTCCACGTTCACTTCTTCTTCATGTGGAAACAAATACTGCCAGGTCTGATAGAACGCGCTGTTGTCTGCAATCGCGTATCGTAGAACAGCAGAAAGAAAAAGAAACGCCTGCATGTGCCTGTGGGACCCAGAGCAGACCTCTTCTCAACTGCCGACCCAACGTTCCGGGAGCAGTCCCGCACCGCCCTTGGAGACCTGCGCTGTGTTGAAGCAGGGTGCAGGCACGCACAGGGCAAGTAGAGTGCAGGCACGCGCAGAGCAAGAAGGGTGTGCAGGCACGCGCAGGGCAAGCAGGATGCAGGCACGCGCAGGGCAAGCAGGGTGCAGGCACGCGCAGGGCAAGCAGGGTGCAGGCACGCGCAGGGCAAGCAGGGTGCAGGCACGCGCAGGGCAAGCAGGGTGCAGGCACGCATAAGGCAAGAAGGGTGCAGGCACGCAAGAAGGGTGCAGGCACGCACAGGGCAAGCAGGGTGCAGGCACGCATAAGGCAAGAAGGGTGCAGGCACGCACAGGGCAAGCAGGGTGCAGGCACGCGCAGAGCAAGAAGGGTGCAGGCACGCGCAGGGCAAGCAGGATGCAGGCACGCGCAGGACAAGCAGGGTGCAGGCACGCGCAGGGCAAGCAGGGTGCAGGCACGCGCAGGGCAGTCCATTTGGACGTCAATGGACAGAAATGCTTTTGGCAGCAGCATGCTCCATGAAAACCTTCGTTTACACAACGGGCTGCCTAGCTGGGTAGTGCCGACTGAAAGAGCTGCCAGCTGGCGCTTCATTCAGTCGTTTCCCGTGTCATCCAGTCAGTATCGTTCAATATCGATCACTGATTTTTTCCTTACTTCCTTCATTCTTTCCATTTCTCACTCAGGGTGCATGCTATGTGTAACGTGTCATCCATACCAACGGCCAAACTGGCCAACTCTTCCGAATGTTGGTGATGGGATTTTACGTGTGTGCAAGATGTTATGCGTGCGTTCACACACGGAACCTCGGTTTATAGTCTCATTCGAAGGACTGTATGGGAAATGGAGTCAGAACCAATGTTAATTCCGAGGGAAAAATCCCCCTGTACCGAAACGCCCCGGCAGAGGTTCGAACCCGCAACCCCAGGATCACCAAGATTGCGAGTCAGGCGCTCTACCAACTGAGCTATTCGGCTTGTGAGTTGACTTCAACGCGGTGACAGCCCTGATATGGCCCTCTGCAGTCGGCTGGGCGATAAGCAACATCACGTTGCCTTGGCAGACGCCACTGCGTGATGACCACTGGAAACAACACAACGGAACTTCCACGAAAGCATCCCCACGGGTGTACCCGCTCCCATCTCAAGACTGCAGAGACCACGGGCGAAAGACGCCACCGCCAGGCGAACTGGTACACGCACCCCGTAGCCTGACTCGTTGCTGTGAGGAAAATGGTTTTCGTGGAGTCTGCAGTGTGATGATCGTGCTTAGCACGCCCCACGGCCCAGACCTCAATGAGATCTTTACTATTGCATGTCGCATCATCTGTCATGCAACATAGACCCCCC
>JADBJO010000451.1:142500-150000 GCA_016801955.1 Conus betulinus
GAACCTCCACCCTTCACTGTTCCCAGCAGGATGGTCTTCAAACTGGTCTTCACTCTGCTGTTAGATCCTCCACCCTCCACTGTGCCCGACAGGATGGTCTTGACCTGGTCTTCACTCTGCTGTTAGAACTCCACCCTCCACTGTTCCCGGCAGGATGGTCTTGACCTGGTCTTCACTTTGCTGTTAGAACCTCCACCCTCCACTGTGTCCGACAGGATGGGTCTTCAACTGGTCTTCACTCTGCTGTTAGAAGCGACACCCTCCATTGTGCCCGGCAGGATGGTCTTTAACTGGTCTTCACTTTGCTGTTAGAACCTCCACCCTCCAGTGTGCCCGACAGGATGGTCTTCAACTGGTCTTCACTCTGCTGTTAGAAGCTACACCCTCCACTGTGCCCAGCAGGATGGTCTTCAGCTGGTCTTCACTCTGCTGTTAGAAGCTACACCCTCCACTGTGCCCAGCAGGAGGCAGTGGTCTTCAGCTGGCCTTCACTCTGCTCTTAGAACCTCCACCCTCCACTGTGCCCGACAGGATGGTCTTGATCTGGTCTTCACTTTGCTGTTAGAACCTCCACCCTCCTCTGTGTCCGACAGGATGGTTTTGAACTAGGAGGCAGAGCGAGGTGCATAGCTGAAGCCTTTTAATGAGATAGAATGACATTAGATGGGACCTTCATTTGTTGAAGTGGTTTGACGTTTGATAGTGCTTTCTTTTGTTGACGTTTGATAGTGCTTTCTTTTGTTGACGTTTGATAGTGCTTTCTTTTGTTGACGTTTGATAGTGCTTTCTTTTGTTGATAGTGCTTTTTGTTGTTGACGTTTGATAGTGCTTTCTTTGTTGACATTTGATAGTGCTTTCTTTTGTTGACGTTTGATAGTACTTTCTTTTGTTGACGTTTAATAGTGCTTTCTTTTGTTGACGTTTGATAGTGCTTTCTTTTTGTTGATAGTGCTTTTTGTTGTTGACGTTTGATAGTGCTTTCTTTTGTTGACATTTGATAGTGCTTTCTTTTGTTGACGTTTGATAGTGCTTTTCTTTGTTGATAGTGCTTTTTGTTGTTGACGTTTGATAGTGCTTTCTTTTGTTGACGTTTGATAGTGCTTTCTGTTGTTGACATTTGATAGTGCTTTCTTTTGTTGACGTTTGATAGTGCTTTCTTTTGTTGACGTTGACGTTAGTAGTGCTTTCTTTTGTTGACGTTTGATAGTGCTTTCTGTTGTTGATGTAGTGTGACATGGGAGAGAGCCTTTCTGATGAAACCGTGTGAGGTTATGTAAGGCACTTTTTTTTTAGATAGTGTAACGCTAGATAGGGCCTTCTTCTGTTAAGATGGTGTGGCGTTAGATAGGGCCTTCTTCTGTTAAGATGGTGTGACGTTAGATAGGGCCTTCTTTTGTTCAGATAGTATAACGTTAGACATGCCTTCTTTTGTTGAAATAGTGTGACGTTAGATAAGGCCTTCTCTTGTTCAGATAGTAAAACGTTAGACATGCCTTCTTTTGTTGAAATAGTGTGACGTTAGATAGGGCCTTCTTTTGTTGAAAGAGTGTGACGTTAGATAGATCTCCTATGGTTGAAATAGTTTGACGTTAGATAGTTTTTTAATGGTTAAAATAGTGTGACGTTAGATAGGTCTTCTGTGGATGAAATAATGTGACGCTATATAGGTCTTGTATGGTTGAAATAGTGTGACGTTAGATAGGGCCTTCTTTTGTTGAAATAGTGTGACGTTAGATAGGTCTTTTATGGTTAAAATAGTGTGACGTTAGATAGGTATTCTATGGATGAAATAGGGTGACGCTATGAAGGTCTTCTATGGTTGAAATAGTGTGACGTTAGATAGGGCCTTCTTTGTTGAAATAGCGTGACGTTAGATAGGGCCTTCTTTGTTGAAATAGTGTGACGTTAGATAGGTCTTCTTTTGTTGAAATAGTGTGACGTTTATAGGTCTTTTATGGTTAAAATAGTGTGACGTTAGATAGGTATTCTATGGATGAAATAGGGTGACGCTATGAAGGTCTTCTATGGTTGAAATAGTGTGACGTTAGATAGGGCCTTCTTTGTTGAAATAATGTGACGTTAGATAGGGCCTTCTTTGTTGAAATAGTGTGACGTTAGATAGGGCCTTCTTTTGTTGAAACAGTGTGACGTTAGATAGGTCTTCTTTTATCGAAATAGTGTAACGTTAGACAGGTCTTCTATAGATACATTTTCTTTTTGTTGAAATAATCAGCCATCTTTTGTTGAAATAGTGTGACGTTTGGTAGGGCCTTCTTTTGTTGAAATAGTGTGACGTTTGGTAGGTCCTTGTTAGCTGAAATAGTGTGACGTTTGGTAGGACCTTCTTTGGTTTAAGTAGCGTGACGCTAGATAGGGCCTTCATTGGATGAAATATTGTGACGTTAGCTGGAGTTTCTCTTTTTTGCTTGGATGGTATGAAGTTAGTAGGACCTTCTTCTGTTGAGATGGTGGAAAGTTATATAGGAACATTTGTTTTTTTTTCTTTTTGAGACGACATTCAGCTCACAATGAACCGACAGTATCTGATGTGGTGTCTTCTTCTTCTTCTCCGTACGCCTGTCCATTCCGCAGTGGTGGCCACGGTGTAGAGATGGATGATGCCGAGGTCCTGTAGACTAAGGGATGACTCCAGGAAAAACAGCTGAACATTGTCCGCAATGGGAACGGCTTAAATGACGACGAAGACGCCAACAAGGACGATGACAGTAATGATAATGGTGGTGACGTTGTGAACAAAAATTGATGATGACGACAGTGATGATTTCAGACTCAGGGCTGACTCTGGACATCGGTTGAAAATTGTCAGGGTGGTGTTCGGCATCATGATGATGTAATGATGATGATGATGATGATGACGATGATGATGGTGATGGTGATGATGATGATGACGATGATGATGATGATGATGATGATGATGATGATGATGATGACGATGATGACGATGATGACGATGATGATGATGATGATGGATGATGATGATGATGACGATGATGACGATGATGATGATGATGATGATGATGATAATGATGTCTTCAGACTCCAAGCTGACCCTGGGACACCAGCTGAACATCGTCGGTCTGGTGTTCGGCATCCTGGAGGTGTTCTTGGCTTCATTCTACCTTCTGTGGAATCGTCACAAGCTGTGCTCTGGGCAAACGCGGCGCGTGAGGCAGACACCCGTGTCCACAATATTCAAGGTGTGATACTCCTCTCAGATGCCGGCATGGCTCAGTGCTATGACACCGGAGTCGCACTCAGACTCTGTCGGTTTAAACTCTGTTGGCATCAAAATAAAAATTTAAAAAACAAACAAACAAACAAACAAAAACCACGCCAAGTCTACTACAACCTCGAGCATCTGCGAACAGACATGCAAGGTACTGCATTCTGCCTGACCAAACGGAAAGTTGCCGCCCTTTATACGCCGATCAGCCCTGTGTTGCGTAGAGCAAGTTGGGTTTGTTTTCAAGAACGCTGAAATCGAAGTGATTGTTAGAAGGACTCAAGTGAAATTAGGGAAAAGTGGACATAAGTGTTATTTGTGTGGTGGGTATAGCCACCTCCCTACTCGACAGTGTTCTGCAAAGTGGAAGGGAACTATTTGCTGTGTGTGTGGCATAGCCAAGTTCCGTCTCAAATGTATTTTGTCATGTGGATAGAATTATGAGTGTAGGTATCGTTATCTCTCTTCTCCCTAATGTGCACAGTGCTATTTGTTGTGTGTGGGTATAATCAAGTTCTGTCTCCACTCCCTTCTGTAATGTGGGACAGAAATATTTGTGTGTTGGAATAGCCAACTTTGACCTCCACTGTACTCTGTCATGTGGAGAGAAATGTTTGCTGTGTGTTGGGACAGCCAACTTTCATCTGCACTATACTCTGTCATGTGGAGATAAATATTTGTTGTGTGGTGGGACAGCCAACTTTCATCTGCACTATACTCTGTCATGTGGCGAGAAATGTTCGCTGGATGTGGATATAGCCGCGTTCTATCATCACTGTATTCTGCAATTTGAACAGGAACTATTTGCTGTGTGTGTTGGGGTATAAGCAACTTCCGTTTCCACTAATTGCATAATGTGAACAGGGCAATTTGCTGCGCCTCGTTATAATCAAGTTTTGGTAATCAACGGCTTAAATAACATGGAGAAAATCATTTGCTTTGTCCTACTATGGTCAATATTTTTTCTCCAATGAATTAGATGATAAGGACAAATTCATCTGGTTTTTATCTCTACAGTCACCTTATGTCTCAGACGAACTATATGATGTGGTTAGAGACTATTTGATGTGTCTCACAAAGGTCAGCTTTTGCTTCGAATGAATTACCTTATGTGGGGAAAAAAAACGTCTGCTGTGTCTCGCCATGTTGAACTTTTATCATGAATAAATTATACAATGTGGACAAAACTATTTGTGATGTTATATCCAGTAAATTTTATATCCAATAAAATGATGTTATATCCAATAGATTTAATATTCTGAAAACTATCTGCTGTGTCTCGTCATTGTCATCCTTCGTCTCTTCTTTATTCTTTAATGTGGACAAAACTGTTTGCTAGGTCGCGCTGTGGTCGAATTTTGTCACCACTTGATTACATCATGTAGAGAGAACTAGTTGCTGTGTCACTCTGTGGTCGACTTCTGTCTCTGCTTCATTACATAATACGGACAGAAGAAATGATGGTGTCTCACCGTGGTCGACCATTATTTCCACTTTTTTTTTCAGACGTACCAAAAGAAATTTTCTCTGTCTCATTCTACAGTCGACTTTCGTCACTATTTAATTAGATAAAGTGATCAGAAGTATATGATAATTACGTAAAAATGAACAGAGTATTTGATGTGTCTGTAAATGCGTAAAGTAACCAGACGTATTTGATGTGTCCGTAATTACGTAAAGTAAACGGAAGTATTCGATGTGTCTGTAATTACGTAAAGTAACGGAAGTATTCGATGTGTTTGTAATTACGTAAAGTAAACGGAACGGTATTCGATGTGTCTCGCAATAATCGACTGTAGTTTCTACTGAATAGCATGATGTGGACTGTACTAGTTGCTGTGTCTCCGTATGGTCGAGTTTTGTCTCTACTTAACTACACAACGTGAATAGAAACATCCCCTGTGTCTGATTATAGAAATCTTTTTTTTTCCCCCCACTTAATCAAGTCATGTGAACCGAACTTTTGCCGTGATACGCTGTAGTGGACTTTTGTCTCCAGTTTAAACACACAATTTGGACTGAACTCTTTTGTTGTGTCTGGCTGCAATTCTCTTTTATTTCTCTTGATTATAAAACAGTGGACAGAACTGTCAGCTGTGTCTTGCTGTGGTGGATTTTCACTTCCACTCAAATTACATAATGTGGACTGAACTATTTTCTTGAGGGGCTGTAGTCAGCATTCGCCTCCAGGAAGTCTCATGCATGTCTTCTGCACTAACTGTGCTTACTGATCATGGTATTGATACAGACACACCAACTGAAACCCAGTCATCTCACCGTCTGTGGATATGACAGTCCATAAATGCTTTCTTTTGTTTTATGTAGGGGCTCCAACCGGACCATGGACAATGGTCACACAGACCCCTATTTTATTTTCTTCTTCGTTTTTCTCTTTTAAAAAAAAAAAAAATTTTAAGAACAATTAATTCTCTCTCTCGCGCTTTCTCTCCCTCCAACTCCCCAACCCCTCACCCTACCCCCATCCCTACACTTAGTGTTTTTTATTGAATCGATCCTTTTTAACAGTTTTTGTCACTACTGTGTGCTCTCTCCCCCCTAATACCCCCTAGTAGTAATTTGATGAATGAAAGCTCTCTCTCTCTCTCTCTCTCTCTCTCTCTCTGTGCGTGTGTGTGTGTGTGTGTGTGTGTGTGTGTGTGTGTGTGTGTGTGTGTGTGTGTGTGTGTGTGTAGTCTTCAATTTAATGTCTATTCACGTTAAGTGGTTTTGGACACACCAAAAAGAAGAATGCAGCAGTAGCACTTAAAAAAATACACCAAGTAACATCCAATAAAGATACATCTGCATCTCGCTACAGGTCTGTAAAACTCGGACCCCCAGTCAGTGCTAATCCAGAGTCACATATTAGTGAGGAATGAGTTTAAACATTCATCCAGGAAGGTTCAGCTGAAGCAAGTAAAGTCTTTTTTTTTTTAAACGGTTCACATCTTAGTAGTATCTGCATATTTGATGGGGTTTTTTTTTCGCCACAACTGTATTTCATGTCATTTGTAAGTTTTGTGTTAAAAGCATTAAGTTTAAGTCTGTGGATCAAAGAGGTTATTGACCTTACACGAAGTGTGTGTGTGCGTGTGTGTGTGTGTGTGTGTGTGTGTGTGTGTGTGTGTGTGTGTGTGTGTGTGTGTGTGTGTGTGTGTATGTGTCTGTGTGTGTGTGTGTGTGTCTGTGTGTATGTGTGCGTGTGTCAGAAAATTTACATATACAAAGTCCGTATTTAACTATTGTCGTTTGCTTTGTGGTAGTAAGAAAGTGTTGCTAAACTTAGCGAAGTTTTGAAACTTAGTAAAGTTGTGTAACATTACATTCAGTATGTTAATTATAGGGAAAATTTTGATGTTTGATTTGTTTCATTTCTATTTGTTTGATCTGTTTCAAGTCCTCCATGCCCCAAAAGGGGTCGCACGATTAAAATCTTTGAATCTTTGAAATCTTTGCAAGTGGGTTTGTATATGTGTGTAAATGTGTGTGTGTGCGTGCGTGTGTGTGTGTGTGTGTGTGTGTGTGTGTGTGTGTGTGTGTGTGTGTGTGTGTGTGTGTGTGTGTGTGTGAGAGAGAGAGAGAGAGAGAGAGAGAGAGAGAGAGACAGACAGACAGACAGACAGACAGACAGGGACAGGGAGACAGAGAGAGAGACAGAGAGAGAGACAGAGAGACAGAGACTGAGACATAGACAGTAGGGAGTTTTGTTAAATCATCCTCATACGTTCATAATATGTCTGTTTTCAGGATCGCCCCCAACCCCACCCCCCACCGTACCCCCACTCCCTACACCCAAGAAAAAAAAATAATAAAGGAAAAAGAGGAAAACAGAAAAAATGGTTTATAACAACACATCGTTCAGGTCGTCAAGAACAGGAGAAGCAATCAGGTTCCGCTTCAAAATGATGGTGAAGCATGTTGTTACGGGAGAAGTAATCAGGCTTCGTACCAAAATGATGGCCAAACAATATTACAGAAGTATTCGGCCTCCACAACAAAATGATGGTGAAAACATTATGTTCAGGAGAAGTATTCAGGCTCTGCTGCAAAACGACGGCGAAAACATGTTGCTACAGGAGACGTATCCACGATCCACAACAAATGATGGCGAAAACATGTTGTTACAGAAAAATCTTCAGAATCCACAACAAAATGACGACGGCGAAAACATGTTGTTACAGGAGAAGTGTCCAGGCTCCACAACAAATGCTGGAGAGAAAACATGTAGTTACAGGAGGAATGTTTAGAATCCACAA
>JADBJO010000451.1:155000-162500 GCA_016801955.1 Conus betulinus
TTCGTGTTTTTCACTGTGCTAAAATGCCGTCTGTCACAGTGTTTTTCACTGTGCTAAAATGCCGTCTGTCTCAGTGTTTTTCACTGCAGTATAATGCTGTCTGTCTCAGTGTTTTTCACTGTAGTATAATGCTGTCTGTCTCAGTGTTTTTCACTGTAGTATAATGCTGTCTTAGTGTTTTTCACTGTACTATAATGCTGTCTGACGTAGTGTTTTTCACTGTACTATAATGCTGTCTGTCTTACTGGTTTTCACTGTACTATAACGCTGTCTGTCTTACTGGTTTTCACTGTACTATAACGCTGTCTGTCTCAGTGTTTTTCACTGTACCATAACGCTGTCTGTCTTACTGGTTTTCACTGTACTATAACGCTGTCTGTCTTTGTGTTTTTCACTGTACTATAACGCTGTCTGTCTCAGTGTTTTTCACTGTACTATAACGCTGTCTGTCTCAGTGTTTTTCACTGTACTATAACGCTGTCTGTCCCACTGTTTAAGACTGTACTATACCGCTGTCTGTCCCACTGTTTAAGACTGTATTAGCATGGCAGTGATGCTCGCACTGGTGATGGCCGTGCAGGTCTACAGCACAAGCAATGCTCGAAGTTGAGTCTGGCACCAAACAGACACTGTTGTACTGTAGACACACTTTTTTTTTTTTTTTAAATATCGCCTCCCTCCTATACCCTGTGTTGGTGAGTACATAAAGGTAAGTAGGAAAATGAGAAAGAAGAAAGATCTAGAATCGGTCGGTCATTGTGTATTGCAGAATGGGGGGAGGGGGAAAAAAATCTGCAATAGGTCAATGTATATTGCAGAAGGGGATGGGGATAGGGTGACGGGGGCGGGGGGGGGGGGGGGGGGCATTAAATGTAAGGGAGAAACTGGAAAAAAAAAAAAAAAGAAAGATTTAGAATCACAGTAGAATCACAGAATTGTTTGAACAATCGGACTAAGACCAATTCCATGCAGAACCCGGTTAGATATTTTACGGTATCTCTCAATGAAATTGCATTTCTGTGTGATATTATAGGTAATAATGCTAAAATAAATATGATTTCCGGACAGATTAAACATACTGATGTTGAAATACATAGGGATTGTGTGATTGATACATATAATAAATTTGTGTCTGGGGAAGATGAATTACGTTTGTTTACCCTCAAAATACCCTTTTATTACACTGTATACCCAAAATATCAGATAATAAAGTACAAAATTAATTTCTTAACGACGAATCACTTAAATACCGTGAACATATTTTTAGAAATGATAAATTGGGGTTAATAAGAGTTATGAGTACCATCACAAATGATGTACGATTTCCCTCTTTTTGTTCCTCTCTTTTTCTTCCATTTTCATTTTGTGCATCACGTTTTTGCTAGACGAAGTCGTGTTTTTGAGCACACACAACAATCTCTCTTCTTGTTGTTGAAGATGCCATTGAGTGAAAATGGTCCACAGGTAAAGAAGTGGATTGAGAGCAGAGTTGAACGGCAACAAGAATACAACCATGCTATCATGGACACCATTGAAAAGAGTTGAACCATACGACACCAACGTAGTGACAAATCCAAATGCAGACCAGCAAACAGCATCTGTGACAGCCACCCTTGCCATCACGTGAATTGAAGTATACACTGATCTCCGGTACGATTGAGCTGCACTCTATATCGCGGCTTTCTGTAATAGATTACCCCTTCCCCAGTCACAATTATCAAGGACGAAATGCAGTTGACCGTCACAATGACAGTAAACCCTCTCAAGTCTGGCTTAGAATGGTGATGATTAAACAAAGCCACACGACAGAGACCGTCATGACCCTCACAGCCCCAGTGTGATTGTCCGGGGAGAAGGGATATCAGTGATAATGCGACGACTCCAACAACCCATGTAACTGTACAAGTTTTGGTCGCAAAACGTTGGTTGAATCGCCAGAAAGAGCCAGGAAAACACAGGACAGCGACATGATACAACGTGATGAACGCAACGATCAGTACAGACACAGCGCTGGACAGAAAAAGAAGGAAACCCGTCAGTCTGCAAGTGACACTGTTCCTCCATGCTCGTTCCCTTTGCAGGTACTGACCACGAA
Source organism: Conus betulinus (assembly GCA_016801955.1). Lineage (NCBI taxonomy): Eukaryota > Metazoa > Mollusca > Gastropoda > Neogastropoda > Conidae > Conus > Conus betulinus. Next base: position 157,096 of record JADBJO010000451.1, read on the forward strand.
AGATCAGATCTGCTGCCACAGTCACGCTGATGTGGCATCCCAGGCATGCATTGCTGAGCTGCAAGTGGTAAACAGCCATCACAAAATTTCTTCCAAGCAGTTCAGCGGCTGCAGATGAAGCTATGAAACACACAACGTTCCCTACAACAGCAGAGATGGCAACAGTCCAAAAGAAAACTCTGTACAGATTAGTGGGTAACAATGATGCACATGATGGGAATATAGTGCGAGGAGCCACACAGGTGATCTCACCTGAACGTTTAGGAAGTACGTTCTGACAGCAAAATCTGTAGTTAGATGAAAAGATACGTCTTATTGACCAGATCTTGAAAACAGATCAACAGGGAAGCTGGTTATGGCATTCCCTGTCATGTCTAACTCTAACAGATGTTGCATGCTTTTAAAACCTGTAGGTCCAATGGTTTCAACGCCAGAATGTGAAATGTTGTAAAATTCTATGTAAGGTAAATTTGTTGTTAAGCCTTTATGAAAGATATTGAGGTGCGTTTTCGATATGTCCATTCTTCTCAGGGCATAGTAAACATTCTTCTTTCCCCAGTTTTCCATGACTCTCAGAGGGTTGCATCCCAAATGCAGAACTCTTAAGTTTGGAAGATCAAACAGTACCGCCATGTCTAGTGTTCTGATATAATTATTGGCAAGATCAATAAATTTAAGTTTGGTAGTTTAACATGTGACATATTATTCAAGTAACAGTTCGATAAAGTTAATCGAATAAGATATGTACTTTTACTGAAATCATTCAGTGACATATTTGAATTGGTGACGTCAACGTATCGCAACTGCGGGAAGAGGTCAGCAGTGAAGGGGCTGTTACACAAGAAAACGTGACCACGACACGTGCACCCTTCTGGACAGGACCTGTCACACATCAGTTCATCGTCACGCTGTGGGCACTGACCCCAGCCGTCACACAGATGATCACCATGCACGCACACTCCGGAAGCGCGACAGCGATAGAGAGAAGAACACGCTACAGTCTCACAGTCTTGTTCGTCTTCTCCATATACACAGTCAGAGAATCCATTACATCTAGTGTAGACAGGCAGACAGTATAGCCACTCAGACGTACAACGATAATGACTGTGAGGACAAGAGTGGTCAGCTGTCATCAGCTGTTGGGTGAATAACCTGCCCCATCCAGATTCACATAAAACAGTCGCTTTTTGTCTTCGTTCTTAAACGGGGCCAAATAAGAGTGGTCATCAGGACACTGCGTCTCATCACAGTCGTCCAAACAATCCGCGTACTGGTTGCAGCGCTGACCACGCGACACACACTGACCATTCGAGCAGAGAAAGCCAAGGCATGGGAGATGTTCACAGAATGACTCATCACTTCCATCTGGACAGTCGTGTCTGAGGTCACACACAAGACTATGCTGTATTTTGTAGATGTCGTGATCACAAGTAAAGAAGGCGTACGCATTTGTAAATCCTCTTTCAGGAGAAACTGAAAGAGAGTGTTGCGCGTCACTCGCGTTCATAGACATGTGAGATTTATCGCAGTTTCTTCCCATATTCAGAGGTGTAGAACTACATGCCAAGAAAAACTGTGTGTGAGATATTTCTCTGGGCAGACAAGCAGCGGCTGCAAGTCTTAGTGAACATGTATCGAGGTGAGGATGTATCGGAACTTAACATGTGTAAATCAAAGTCATACTGCCATCGTAACTGAAATTCACACAGTAGTGCGACAGCGGAATCCCCATATCGAGTCATGACAAACGTCATGGAATGAACAGCTGTGAATCGAACAAGCCTGGAAGGAAAAGCTAAGCTACGGGACTTCATGTAATCCGTGCTGTAGATCATGGTGTTGTCAGACCATTTACGGAATCTGCTGTACATAAAGGGAACAAATTGCCAACCTGACGTACATCCTACTGCAACAAAGAATTCGTGGTAGTCTCTAAACACAAGGAGAAAATCTGCTCGCTCTTTTCTCGATTTCATATCCCAAGGTTTCCTCCTGTTTTTAAGCAGTCGTAATCAGAAAATTCGATGTGCCTGTTTTTATCAGATCTGATCAATTTGAAACACTTGTTCTGCGAAGCCACCAGTCCCTGGCAATCGGCACTGCTGAAGTCACAGTGATCTGTTTTTCGTCCCACCCATCCTCACACTTGGCCTGGTGATTACACTCCACGTGACCCTGAAGCGTAGAGTAGAAATCAACAGAACAGTTGAACACATCTCTGGAGATTTTGACTGGTTGCTTAGCCGTTGGCAGAACAGAGACGTATAGTTTCATACCACTTTGGCAAAAGAAACGGTAAGAAAGTTGGAACTTGACGTATGATGCGTAAATGACATCAGCTAATGGCATATGCGAATCAACCAGATGTTTCACAGTTTCGTGAGCTGAATCAGGTTTGGCGTAGGTCAGTGTCATGACATGGCATTGTCCTCGACGGGCAAGGCCGAGGCGCGGAAACTGCTTTCTACTGATCATGACACATCTGGTGGGTACTTCCCATTCCTGACTAAACTGCGTAAGTACAGGGCTGGGATAATAAGGTGTTGTCAGGTATCCAGCATGACCAGCTGTACATTCTACAATGAGTTGTGACTTTGGATTGTCACCGGAATAACCTTCACCCGAGGATTGTTGGAGCTCACCATCACCATCTTTTGTCTTTGAGATTCAATGAACATTTCATTCAGGCTGTGGACACTGCACTTGCAGTCATATTCCGGAGATGTTCTCAGGCTAAACGCCACGATTCTCCAGGGCCTGGAAACACACCAGTACTTCAGTCGTTTAATGAGAACCCGAACGTACATACCTCTGGGAGCTGCTACATGCAGCTTACAGAAAGAGCTGAAGTCATCACACACCCCGTATACCACACTGGTGTGCTGTGTGTTGTGGCAAGTTCTTCTGACAGTCTGACACGTTTGTGTAGATGACTGTTTTGTTTGTGTTGTTTTGGTGGATAATGTGTTTCTACACCGGGACAAATGGCAGTAATTTCCAGACGACCAGGATTAGTGACACTGTCTGTGCTGTTTACACTCCACCGACGTGCTATCAGGTCACCACATACCAATACAAGGAAACAATTAAATCCAGAAGGTATTGAAATCCGAAACGACAAAAATGACTTACGAAACCTTCCCGTAAGAAGTAAAATTGATGCGTTTTTAGTCATAGCTCTCAGCTGAACTAGTGGTACACACTGATCTCAAAGAAGGCTCGTGAGAATGTGGGTTTTTTTTTTCTGCAGCTGATTGTTGCGTTGTCACACCATAATGTTTCCGCTGTCATGCGGTATTTCCGGTAAGGCCAAGTACACTATTATGATGGAGGTGGTTGGGATAACGATAGGAATGACACTTGTGAAGTGTTGAAAATTGAGATAAACAAACAGGTAAATTTGAGCCTGTGTAGTATCTACCTATTCAATGCACAACATTACAGACAGCTGCTAATCTTTCAACAATAAAGACTGCTGCGTGTGCATGAAAGAATAACCATTCTTCCCATCTCTTTTTCCAACTCTTCAAGTTGACAGTCTGTGAAAGTAACATTCTATACAAATCAAGAATTTTGCACCAACAAGTTTTTACAATTTTTACGTGGTTCGTACCCCAGTACAAACTGGAAACATTTTTTTTTTAATATAGCCTTGATCTGAAAATCAAAAGGATTTGGAAGCAGCATGCATCCATGAGTAATATAGTCTTGATGTATCAGAGATCTAAGGACCTCTACTCTGCCCAGGGAAGTTATCAGTCTTTTTGATCAAGTATTGAATAAGTTTCTACTTTTAAAAGTGTATGTGTTGTATTGACATCTGTCATTTTACACACATTAAGGACAGCCACTCTACCAAGGGCAATTTATCAACCTTTTGACCAACTTCTTTTCACTTCTGAAAGTTTATGTGATGTATTCATGTCTGTCATATCAAACAAATTATTCGTAAACAACAGCCTCAGGATTTTGTATTGTTTTGGATCCTATTACGTGTTGTTTTGTAGCAGATAAAATTGGGGTGAATTTTCATATTTTTTCAAACCACTCATTTAAGAGGTTTTTTTTTTCTGTACTTTAAAATCAGGCTTGGTATGTTTCAAACGTGTTTTCAAAGTGGAAAAGAGTCCCTCGTATGATTGTCTATCTCTTTGAATGGTTAATGAAGCATCATACGCAAAGTGGATTATTCTAAACTCAGTATTTGATATTTTTGTTCCTTTAATGAATTTCTCTCCTTTCATGTTATTCACTAATATTTCAGCACAAAAACAAAAAGATATGGGGAAATGAGATCTGCCAGGTGACAGCCTCCCTCCACGAAAAAAAAATCCTGAAGATGATTTTCCATTTCACCATAACATAAGGTTTGAGTTTTACAGTTAAAGGAAGCTACCCAGTATAGTTTTCTTACACAGCCAAAAAGCTCAAGAACTTGTTAAAAACAACAACAACAACAGCAAAACAAAAACAACAAACAACTGACGGAATCAAATACTTTTTCAACGTCAATAAAAAGCAAGTAAATGAGGAACAATTTACACAACAAAACAATGCCTGACGTCATATATCGTTCACAGGCTCTCTGATACATTTTCCTGATACAACCCTAACTGGTCCTCATTGACTAATCTTGCTGAAACAGCTTTTATCCTGTTTGTTATGCAAGATTATCCTGTCTTGTATGTGACATTTAAAAGACTTATCTGCTTCATTAGAGAAATTATAATGTCCCTCTGTTTGTGTTACAGGAAACTACACAAACTTGTATTCGTAATAGTGAATGGTTGCTGAACTGACACGAGGGTGAAAAAAGGAGTCATTTAAACTTCCCCTTTATGTGATTACAGTCGAAACATTCACTACGCAAACAAGACAGAGTAAGTAAACCCAGCAATTGCCATAAATCCGAATGTCGACAGTGCAACGCACCCAGACTCTCTAAAAAACAAACAAAATTACGATGGATGATTGGTACATATACTGTGTCAATAGGTTGAATATCATGACGAAAGAGGATGCACAATATATTGCCCGAGCAGAGAATTTCATTCAGTGAGAGATATGTTTTGTTGTTGTTGCTGTTGCTGTTGTTGTTGTTAGTGTTGTTGTCTTGGACTGTGAGTGTATTACGTCTTGCCCCAATGTCAGTTTTGATTTTTTTTTTCATTAGGTTTGACTTGTCATTGCCTTCAGTGCTGTTGACCGTTGTGATATCAGAACTTCTGACTCTGAACCTGATTCTGGTTTGACATTCACAGTGTCAGTATTGTGGCAGCTTCTGTAAACTTTCCTCCTGTGGTTAGGAGATGCACATGCAGTCGCTTCATGGTGGCGTTTTTTTCGCGAGTGGGCTCTGGTCATGAAATAGGGGCTGGTGCACCCATCGGAACGGTCCCCTGGGA
>JADBJO010000451.1:167500-172500 GCA_016801955.1 Conus betulinus
CTGAATTCAAGGATTTCAGTTCCTAGATAAGCCTATCTTTTCCAACTGAATTCGGGTATTTCAATTCTTAGATAAGCCTATCTTCTCCAACTGAATTCAAGTATTTCGATTCTTAGAAAAGAAAGTTACACTTGGCAAAAGATATCTACCTGGTCTTGTATGAACCTACCACTGGCAAGTGTATCGTTCGTGTTTTCCCACACCAAAAATCACATTTGGTTCTCGTTTGGGATAGTTTCCAGCTACGCTCATAGTTGACGATGACAAATTACTTACAATACCTTGACTAACGGTGTGTGTGTGTGTGTGTGTGTGTGTGTGTGTGTGTGTGTGTGTGTGTGCGCGCGTGTGTGTGTGTGCGTGCGTGCGTGCGTGCGTACGTGCACGCACGTGTACGTGTGTGTGTGTGTGTGTGTGTGTGTGTGTGTGTGTGTGTGTGCGTGCGTGCGTGCGTGTGTGTGTGTGTGTGTGCGTGCGCGCGCGCGTGTGTCTGTGTATGTATACGTGTGAGTGTGTCTGTGTGTGCGCGCGCGCGCTTGCGTGGGTATGTGCGTGCATGCGTGTGTGCGTTATTGCATGCCCGCATGTGTTTGTGACTCTCTCTCTCTCTCTCTCTCTCTCTCTCTCTCTCCTCTCTCTCCCCTACTCGTCTTCTCCCTGTGTTGGAGGATGAGGTGATTCAATCATAGTCCAACAGAAGGAATCACAGCTTGGATGGACGATACAGCAAGAAAAATGAACAGGAAAAAGGCGTACACATCCCAGGGACAACAAAGACTGCACAGTAGCCGAGTAGCGTTGGCCCCAGGACACAGCCGTGCATGACCATCTGAAACATCCTGTGTCTGTGGGCCAAAGCCTAAACAGCTGCGAAACGCGTCATAGGGCACTGCAATGGAAACTGGGGTTGCTGCTCACTCAGGCCTCAGCTGATGGGGAGAGATGCGCCCTGTTGTCGGCGTGTGATCGGTGACGGAGTGGCGTTGCCGTGGGCGTCTGAGGAATGACCAGTTGTTCCCATCTCCTCTTCACTACGCCAACGTGACGAGGGCGGGATAGTTTCGTCCCAAGTGGACATCACCACACAGGGCTTAGGGTCGCTCAGACGACTAACAACTGCTTCCTAGACTCGGGTTTACTACTGACGCAATCATCCGTCAAAGGTTATTGTCAACAGTCCAAAAAACAGTACTCATAATTCCACAGCAAATGTAACCAAAACGACATTGCGCTGCGTATTATACAGTGACGTTACTGGAAACAGAAATCCACCAGAATTTGCTCGAGAATTCTGGCAATGTTCTGTCGTGACAGTTATCGGACTGACTGAAGTTGTGGTGACAAAGTACAAACGCATGCGTATCCATATGCGCACGCGCGTCCTATGCACACACACACACACACACACACATGCACACCGCATATCTTCACACACACACACACACACACACACACACACACACACACACACACACAGAGGCATTCATGAAATGATGGTGGCGCAGACAATGTTAGGTAGGTACTCAAGGTCTGACCAGCGTGTTCTGATTGGTGAGTCAGACACCTATTGTGTAATATTCGTGGGGCCCTCACCATAAATCCTTTCTTCTTAGCCATTAGTTCGTTATTCGTCAGCCATAAATCCTACGCAGTGCAGTCTTGAAACTTAGCAGATGGGGTATAGGGTACACGGACTAGTCCAAACGCAGTGACACCCCCCCTTGATAAAACTGTAACTGTGGTAATACTCTCTGCCCAACTTTCGTGAAATTCTCCATGTGCTCCATGACTATATCGAGGGCACACTGCCACAAGTTCACAGTTAAGCTCAGTAATACTGCCGCCATTCCACCATTACGTTCACAGTACAGAGGCGAGGAACAGACAACCTTGGTTGGGTTTTCACTACTCCAGCATCACATTTTACTCTTACACCACGTCGCTTATCAGGCGTTTGCATATTAGCTTGAAAAGGCACAGACATTTTGACCAATGTGTGGTGTGTGGAGGGGTAAGGGGTGTGCAGGTGAAGACAGGCAGATGGTGATAAGTGCAGGAACCAAGGGACAGGAGCCAGTCAAGAAGACGAGTGGAGTTTTTTTTCTCCTTTTATTTCCCTTCCACAATAGGCTCAAACCAGGAACGCAGCCCTTGGAGCAATCTCTCTCTCTCTCTCTCTCGTCTCTCTCTCTCTCTCTCTCTCTCAGCGCACTAATCATTCTCTCGGGACACGCTCTCAGGGACCACTCCAGGCAACACTGCTCGCACTCACGCCGCGCCTCAAATATATACAGCTTGCCCGAACCGCAAAGAAGACAACGCAGCGCCGCACGCAAAATGAGCCTCGCGAGACAGCAAATGACAAAATTTGTGCTATGTCGCAGCTTCTGCGTTGTCTAGCTTGCCGTACGTACAAAGTATCCAAACATATTTAATATTGATGAAAAACCTCAGAACCCAAGGAATAAAATGCAGTAAGTCGTATTTGATGATTCTGTGGCTGTGTAAAGTTATTGGTGATTAAAGTCCGAGAATGAAGCCACGAGTTTACGTCATATTTTCCTTTATTTCGATGAAAAATACTGAACAGCATAAAATAATTTTGTAATGAATGAAAAGCTGGCATTTCACTCTTTTTATACATATAAATTTTATTATCCAAGATGCCGCCCAAGCGGAGAACTTTTAGTTTAAAATTTGATAGAAAACACAATTGCTTTATCGTCACATGGCCGTCGCCATGTGCTTTTAACACCATCTTCGATAAAATGTTATTCTGTTAGAATGGTCCATCGATGATAATTTTTGTATATTGATATTTTCGGTCGCTTCTACCATAGAAATGGAGTCATTAAAAAGATTTCGATTGGGAAGTCCGAATTTCATAAAACAATTTAGATCAAAACTCCGACAATCAACAAAGAAGGCGACTCGCTCAAGGACTGGCGCCGTCAGTCATTTCATATAGTCGCAAGCTTGAACAGAAAAGATCACAGGCATGCGATATACGAAATGAGAGCTTATGGACTTTACTTTCAATGAGCATTCATGGATTCTTTGGATTCTCTCTTACTTTTTGTGAAATCAAGAATTATTTACAGTTTGTTCGTCGGACAATTCAAAATGGCGCCAAGATTAATTTGGTCGAAATACCAGTTTTAGGGGAAATATCGGCTTCTCATTCCAACACAATTGTAATGAATAGAATGCATAATTTTTTTTACTTCAGCGATGTATACACAACTATGCAGGTTCTGAGGTATTCATGATTTAAAGAATTTACACAATAAAAAGTGAGATTCGACCAAGGGAGGTAAGGGGGAAGATAACTCATGAACAAAATATCTCGTTTACGACAGGTGACCAAGAAATGTACACTGTTAGCACCCGGCTACACAATAAATCATTAAAATTCAATATTATGTTATCGCTAGGCCCATCGTCTTTCGTAACTGTAAGAAGAAAAACAAAGAAAGAAACAAACAAACTAAACCAAAACAAAAACATTGCAGTAACTCTCATGAAACCGAAAATGAAATAATAATAAAGTTTATAAAAAACCTTTTGGTGGTAGTTGAACCCTTTGGAAGGTAGGATACTGACGTTTCAAGCCATAGGCCCGTTGTCAAAGTGAGAAGAAGAGGACAGTGTAGACAGGAAAGCCCATGTGAAAATTGGGTGAGAGCATCTAATCATGAAGTTGGACCCCCCCCCCCCCCCCAAAAAAAAAAAAAAAAAAAAAAACTCACTGACCACTGTTCAGGTGTATTGAGCACACACACACACACACACACACACACCACAGTTCACACACAAAACACAAACACACACACACACATGCGCGCACCCCCCCCACACACACACACACACCCCACCCCCCACCCACGACAACCCCCCCCCCCCCCCATCACACACACACACACACACACACACCTGACTGGGGGCACACCACACACACACACACACACACACACACACACACAACAAGAAAAAAAAGGGGCGAGGGAGGAAGAGGGGAATAAATGGAAATATTCACTATTTAGCCTACTGAAAGAACAAGAAACAGGGCCTAAAGAGGGACAGGACAGAGAGATTAAGGCAGAAAGGCCCTGGCTCAGCTAGACGTCAGTGACTCTGATGTTCATCCCAGCTGGCTGTGTGTTCATCCCAGCTGGCTGTGCAGCTGGCTCTCATGAAACCGTATCAGTTGGGCATGCCATTTGAATTCAGTAATGTTTCCCTCATGATAATCATAATAACCAAACCGACATAACCATGGAGTTACAAAACATTGCTTATGTAATTGTCAACAAATGAATGCTAGAGAAACATTTCCTGAACGATAACATTCATATCCATGTTTGAACATTGCGGTGATATTTACTGAACGATAACATTCATATCTCTGTTTGAACATTGTGGTGATATTTACTGAATAAGCGTGTTGTCAGCGCATTCCTTCAACGCCGAACTAATGTTTTTGAAGGGTGCTATTCCAACATTAGTGAAAAATTACAATCCTGTGCCCTAAACGATTAGTATCAGGTGGAAATATTCAGAAGGTACAGATATTTTACTAAACTAACTGTTTAGCAGCTCATTATTGCCAAATTATTGTTCTACCATAAATTCCCTTAAGCTGAAGTACCAATATGATTTTCCTGTAAATATTAAAAGGGGAATATTACATCTACGTTTGAGTAATGTTTTTTTTTAAGTGGTAGTAATAGGACTGATATTGTATGAAAGCGTTGAAATTTTCTTCATAGAATTGTTCATCGTTCCGAATCACATTATTGTTAAATATTTATCACATTATTGTAAATATTTATCACATTATTGTTTATTATTTATCGCATTACTGTAATATTTTATCACATTATTGTTAAATATTATCGCATTATTGTTAGATATTCTGTATTTTGTAACAGTACCAAACTCGCATCTCTAGAAATTCACAATTAAATGTCCCATTTGCATATTAGTGATCATATCATAGA
>JADBJO010000451.1:175000-180000 GCA_016801955.1 Conus betulinus
AAACCAATAACGCATTAATCTTTAACATCGAATTAGCAATTAACACACTAAGAAAGCAACGGCCAACACATGCATTTGCATGTCATTAAAAAAAAAAAAATATATATATATATTTACATATATGAATATATATATATATATATATGTGTGTGTGTGTGTGTGTGTGTGTGTGTGTGTGTGTGTGGTGTGTGTGTGTGTACGCGCACGCGTGTGCGCGCGTATGAGTGCGTGTGCATGCACGGGCATGCATGCCTGTGCGTGCGTGCGTTCTTGCGTCCGTATTTGTGTACGTGCGTGTATGTGTATAAATGAATGGGGGTTTGGGATGATGAAAACTGAGTCAATCACAGGAATATACCAACTGGACAATTAATCAAACACTCCGAAAAAATGCGGAGAAGTGAATAACTGTTCAAAACATTTTCAAGAGAAATGGAAGACTCGGATAAAAACTGTCGTCCCACTCTCAGAGATACTAGTTTCTTTGACTTTGGAGCAATGAACAAGTAAATGACTGATCGTTATTTCTCTTCCGCACATGCACTGGACATTTTTGCTGTATTTTGTGCGGAGTGCATTTAAACGAAACCTATACATCAGGCTGGAAACAGACTCTCGAATAAGTTCCGGACAAGAACACTAAAAGAGGTTTAATATTTCCTCTGTTCTTAGCATTTATGCAGTACTGACTGTAGTGACACTTTAGATTTTTAAGTTTCTCGTCAAAATTTTTTGTATGACGCGTTAACTAAACATGTGTAACCTTCTTGTAAATCTAACAGCATCTTAACTGGAACTGAACCATCATGATTGTTTGCTCCTTTTCTTGCAGCTCGATCAGCCCATTCATTTGAAACGATTCCACAGTGGGAAGGCACCCAACAGAAAGTGACGCTGGTTCCTTTCAATGATAAAAGATGAACAGTGTTTTAATTTCATTTCAATTATCAATTCCGATCGCATTTTTTTTGGTTTAATTTAGAATATTAGGTGAATCATTTTTGGATAAGTTTGTGTGATCTATGTCAAGCTTCAGATTGTTCATCTCCCATGTAGGTATAGGTGAGTAGGAAGGTTTTGTTGCTATTTCCTTTCTATTTAATTTTGAGTTTTTTAAGAGATCTGAAGTAAATGTGTTTATGGATTTTAATGATTGGATGGATTTAGCCCTTTTTGCAAAATGAAGATCGGACCTTCAGGCAAACTTCGGCCTCTGTGAAATTTTTCGAACGAGGAGCTTCGTAAAAAACATATTTGGCAGCAGAAAGATATCTTAGCTCGTCAAGAGGTAAAACACCTGCTGCTTCTTATATAGGTTCCTAAATTTGATGCATGAAATGGAACTCCTAGGGAAAGTTTATAGGCTTTGCAGTCAACACTTTGCATTTTAGTTAGTAAATGTTGTGGAGCACTAAAAAATACCTCCTGTGCATACGTCAATTTGGAACGCACAAGTGACGTTGACAGTAGTATTAATACTTTTGTATCCTGTCCCACTTTTGTTTGCTAATGATTTTTAATAAGTTTAAGCTCCTTCTTGCTTTTGTTAGTATGTGCTCAATATGGCTGGTCCAGGAAAGTTTTGACGTGAGATAAACACCCAAAAACTTAGTCGTTTGAGTATATCGTATGACTGAACCATGGATAGAAAATACAGGAAGTTTTTTCAGGGTTGTATCCTGAATTGAAAAGCATCATATTGGTTTTTTTCAAGAGATAATGAAAGACCATTTTCAGTCATATATTTACTTATTTTATCGAGTTCGTGTTGGTATAACTTCTTGGTGTAATTCAGAGCTCTGGTTGGAGTTTTTTCTTTTCATTGATACTTTCATCCATAAACAGATGTGTCGTCGGCATATTGAACTACAACTGCATCTTTCGATAACCCCCTAGGAAGATCTGAAATTAGAATATTGAACAAGATGGGGGCAATGACTGATCCCTGAGGAAGGCCCATATGAAGAGATCTAATATTGGAGTACGTATTCCCAATCCTTGTCTGTATTGATCGATTAGAAAGAAAGCTTTTGATAAAATCAAACATATTACCCACAACCAACTTTTTCGTAACTTTGTCAGTAGTCGATTGTGCCACACTTGGTCGTAAGCTTTTTTTGACATCAAAAAACGTAGCAAGAACATTCTTTCGTCTGGCAAACTGTTGTTTAATTTGAGTAGTTAGTTTTATCAGGTGATCATGGTTGATCTACCTCTTCTAAAGCCTGCCTGATTAATTGGAATAACCTTGTACTTTTCACAATAGTGATTAAGTCTCCTTAATATAATTCTCTCCATAAGTTTACATGTGTGTGACGTTAACGCAATTGGTCTATAGCTGTTTTTATCATTCCGGGGCTTTCCTTGTTTGTGAATGGGTACAACAATAGACTGTTTCCATACGTTTGGTAGTTGTCCACTTTCCCAGCATTTTTGAAAGATAAAATGTAAAAAATTCAAAATATTTAGTGATAAATGACCTAAACATTTCGTTAGAAATTCCATCCAGCCCAACTGATGTTTTCTTGCTGCCGAGATTAGAGATACATTCTTTTAATTCTCCTATCGTAATTGCAGCATTAATAGATAGATTTCTGGTCTGTTCCGTGTCTTCATCACTAAGCTGTAACTCATGTTCTGCTCTGTACTTTCTATCTTTGTCCGACAGTCCATCGCTGCGACTGTTATTTGCAAACATATCAGCAAAGGCTTCGGCTTTTTCGTAATTAGTTGGCAAATCACAATGAGACAATTGTACTGGATATTGTGGCAATTTTACGCCATTCTTCATTGTTTTCAATTTTTCCCATACTTTCTGAATATCTTTATGATTTGAAACTTCGTTTGTACAAAAAGATGACCAATATCTTTTTTGACTTCATCTATAACTCTGTTACATTTATTTTTGGCTTTTTTCATTTCCACATGATTTTCAATAGATTGGTGCTTTAGATAAGCATTAAATTTTAACTTTTTCTCGTCTTTTGCTCTCTGGCAAGCTTCATTCCACCAAATATTACCGACATGCTTTTTTTGATGTTATTGATTTATATTTCGGAATGGATTCGTCAGCGGCATACAGAACAGCTTTAGTAAACATCGTGTATAAGGTGTCAACATCCTGATCAGAAGTTTCAAACTCATCATAAGAAAGTAATATGTTTGTAAATTTGTTCCAGTCAGCACGTTTGTAATTATATTTTGGAATCTTGTCTTCTTTTGAGTCCATAGCGGAAGGTTGACCTAGTTCAAACCTGGTCACAAGTGGTATGATGATCACTGTTCAGAGGATCATCTATTGGGTTCCAGGTACAAAAGGGTGTTAACTCAGGTGACGCCAGTGTTAAGTCGATGGCGGTGGCTCTATGATTGGGGTTATCGGGTATGCGTGTGATTCGCCCATCGTTTAGAAGACAGAGGGAGGAATCCACTAGAGATTTTCAACGAAACGGTTGCTTGTAACTGTTTGACATTCCTTCTCCCAGAAAGGTGAGTGAGCATTAAAGTCACCCGTGATTAAGAATTTTTATTTTGTTCTGCTTGTAGCATACGAATCCATTCAGTGTTCTGCTCATTTGGACCAAGGGGTAGGTAGACAGAAACTATGGTTAACAGTGAAGAATTGAATCCGACTGTAACAGCACAAGAATTTAAGTTAGGTATATCAGATGGTGCAGGACTGGGGCAAAGAGTGTAAGAAACCCCCTCACGTACATAAATAGCCGTGGAGATTTTTCCAGTGGTATCATCCTTTTGATGGATTGGTGGATAATAGTAATTGTCTATCTTTGGCAGCTTTTCTTTTTTAACATTCAAGGACTGAAAAGACAGAATCTTGTGATCGTGTTGTGCAAGATGTTGAACTAAAGAATCTAAATTTTTGACAATGGAACGACAGTTCCACTGAAATATCAAAAATGTTCTCATTAGTTCTACTCATTATTGGTAACCAGTCGTACCAAGTTAAATGTTAAATCAAGGTAGTCTCAGAGATTTACATACACTGAGAGGAGAACATTAAAAAGACAAAGTAAATTAAGGAAGGTGCGTGAGAAAAGTAGAAAAGTATGTTAAAAAAAAAAAAAAAAAAATATGATAATAATAAAAAAAAAATAAATAAAATAAAAAAAAATTCTATATGCGTTAAACAATAACTTAAATCAACTAATTCTGTTTATACTAAATGTACTTAAATGTCTAGTAGGCATAAAGTCATTAATGGCGAAGAACAATGGGTAATGCTCAGCTTCGTAAATGTCAGTGAATCTTGATCTCTGTGACAAAGGTTATCACAAGTGTTGATGAAACATGTCCCAGTCACTCAAAGCATAGAAGCGGTTATGCCAGGCGTGATGTTGAGGGCCAGGGTAGGACTGGGGTCGGTGGAATCTGGGCTGACGTGCAGGCCGTTTCGGGATTTCCCACACCAGGTTTCGGACGCGACGTCCAATGTTGCCAGCCAGTATGCTGGAGCCTCTTGTGGTGGGGTGAATGCCGTCCCTGAGGTGATGTTTTTCTTCAAGTTGTCGTGTTTAATCATTGAGATGTTACGTATTTCCAACAGTTCTGACGTGATGGCAGCATTGAATAATTCTCTTTTGCCTCCAGCGTCTGGTCTTTGACAGTGGTGACATTGCTTACTACGAACTGCGTTTTGGGTTTTTTCTTGGCAGCTTCCTTCAAAGTAGTAGCAAATGACTTGCTTAATTCGATACTGTTCTTAGATTTCAAGTCGTTGATTCCAGTGTGTATTAAGACAACATCTATATTTCTGGAGTCGGAGCTGACAGCTGTCAGGGAATTCTGCACGTCGCTTACAGTGGAGATCTTTTTCATGGAGGTGTTGAAATTGTATGACCTCCCCAATCTGTCCCCGTGTACGCGATTCAGCACCGAGTCGTGCAGAATCAAAACTTCAGGCATATTCTCACGTTCTTTTTTTTCTTTTTTTTCGAGTCTTGTTGAGCCAGAGTGTTTTTGTTTGACGTCAGACTTACTTA
>JADBJO010000451.1:185000-205000 GCA_016801955.1 Conus betulinus
CAACAGAGTCATGATTAGTTTCAAAGAAATGACAGAACATCTGACAGACGTTACACTGTTTTCTCGTGCCGTGTTCTCCAGTCATTCCACGCACCGTTTGAGAGACAAGAAATCTGAAGTCTGGAATAGAAAGAGATCGAATTCTGACTTTGCCTGTCTGTTCAACATAACACAAATCGGCGTGCAGTTCTCAGAAGCAGCTGCGTCAATACAGTTTGCTTCAGACTCTACTTTTCATTTTTCCCCGAGAGTGAAAGACCTCGTAAGTCTCCCGCTGGGTTTTGGAACTGTTCTGTGAACCATTACGCCAGCTTCCATCACCACGTGGCCTGTAACCTGAAGACAGAGTGTGAAGATGGACGAGACGACGAAACAGGGGACTGTCCCTACAGCAGTCCTCTGTGCAATGGACTGATTGCAGCCTGTAACCGTTGCTACAAAATCATTGACAGTTTGCGCGGGTTTGTCAGTAAGGAAATCGACATTAACGAAAGAGCTAATGATTATTGCAGCTTAAAAGGAGGCCTGGTTAATTTCCCAAAGTGTCTTTTCAATTGGTATGATACCATTCGACACGTCAGGAAGCTACATCCAAGAACGCTGGACAGCCTTCTGACAGGACTGTACAGTGAGGATAGGTCATTGCCCAGTATGTACATCCACAGTACAACACATAGAGACAGAACTGTCCTTCATCACACCATTGGATCGTTTTCTGTCACACAGATTACATCCAAAATGTGTTTGACAACATCTTCATCATTTTCATACGTGCACAGACAACCGTGTACATGCGTTAAGAAAAACTGTTGGCGTTTTAACCGTGGGGCAATGTGTGAGTTCAGCGAAAACAAGACCGAAGAGTACATTCACGATATACCTCTCATTTCTTTGGCTCCTTCAGAAGGTTGGGTGTCTATGGGACCACAGTCTCTAACAGAGTGCGCAGATGGTCAAATGACACACGCGTTTCTCTGGTGTGCTTCCAGCCAGAACGATGGATGCGATACTCACCATTCACATCATTGTGTGTTATATCTGGTCAGTTGTCAAGTGTTGATGGGGTTGATACATATACTCTACAAAATCTCCACAGCTTCCACATTCACATGCAGCGATGGTTTGACAAGTGTATCGTACACCCTGCTATGTGACTTTATCACTGACTGTCCTGATGGCAGTGATGAGTCGTTCTGTGAACATCCTCGCTGTGTCAACATGTTTAGGTGTGCCAACGCTCAGTGTGTGTCCTATGACAAGGTGTGCGACTACATGTTTCATTGTCGTCATAAATCCGATGAAAAGAATTGTGAAAGATTCAGGTTCGCGAACAAAGATATTCAGAAATCACTTCCATCTCCTGCAATGATCAATTTTGATGGCGACAGATACTTCATTTCCACCCCAATGAAATCCAACGGATCCTGTCCCGGTACCCACTATCGTTGTCCTGGTGATTTTAACGACTGTCTGCCCGTCTACACACGGTGCAACGACCTCTTTGACTGCATGGCCGTCAAGACGAGGAGGACTGTGATCAACTGAAATGTCCAGGACTGTTTCGATGCAGAGGCTCAAACACCTGTTTACATGCGGACCATGTATGTGACGGATGGTTCCACTGCCCGCGGAATGATGACGAACTGTACTGTGACACCTGTCCTGTCTACTGCCTCTGTCAAGGTCACACGTTTCTGTGTCCTCAGCCCTTCTCAGCCACTCTCTTCCCCCAGCTCCGCTACCTGGACGCCACAGGTTCAGGTATGACGCCACGTGACGTCAGTCGCAACACCTTGCTGATTGGTCTGTGCTTGGCACAGTGCTCTTTGACTGACTTGTCAGAAATGCGTCTGGTCAATTTGAGGATTCTTCATCTTAGTGGCAACAAACTGCGGTTTGTCAATCTGACTGCTTTGGTTGGCTTACATAATCTACAGACGCTGTCCTTGTCTGACAATCCTTTGACCTCGTTCTACACTGTTGTCTCCCCTGTGACGAGGCACAGTGCCCTGACAGTGCTCGATCTGTCCTGCACCACCCTGACTGTGCTGGACGCTGACGTCTGTGTCCCTGTTTCCTCTCATTCAGAAACTGAATTTGACCTCCACTTCCATTCACACCATCAGCCATGCTGTGTTCACGTTTACTTTGCAGCTAAGTGAACTCTACATGGATGGCAGCCCTCTGAGAGTATTCCCACCTGACATCTTTAAAGGTCTCGCCAATCTACGTTTCATATCCACACAAAATATAAATTCTGCTGCGGTGAAATACTTCCAAATGACTTTGATGATAGTTCTGCGTGCCTGGCCCCAAAAGATGAAATTTCCTCATGCAAAGATCTGTTGCAGTCATGGACGTTCCGTGGATTTCTGTGGCTGATCGCCTGTTTGTCTTGACTGGAAACGTCTTCTGTTGTTGTGCTCGTTTGTTTATGAAAAGCATGGCGTCTTCAAGTGGTTTCAGTGTGTTTGTCACCAACCTCACCATGGCTGACTTTCTGATGGGTGTCTATATTGTTATCATTGGAATAGCTGATGAACGATTCCGTGGACAATATCTTCACAACGATGACTCGTGGAAAAGCAGCGTGACCTGCAAAAGGGCGGGGATTTCTGTCTTTGTTGTCTAGTGAGGTGTCAGCTTTGATCATCTTGTTTATTACACTGGATCGTTTTTGTTGTCCTTCGCTTTCCCTTCAGTCCCATGAAATTTGACAGGACATCAGCATCAGTGGCTTGTATGTTGACTTGGCTGGATGGTTGTTTCCTGGCCTTGATACCCCTTCTTCCTGTGACATCACACTGGAATTCTATGGTCAGACAGGTATGTTGCATACCCTTTGCCCAGTGACAAGCCGAGACTTCAAAGGACGAGTTTATTCGTTCGGTGGGTTTTAATTGTGCTAAAATTTCATTGTCTTCCTGTTTGTCTCCACTGGTCGGCTGTCATCTACTGGTCGGTTTCAGGTCAATGTCATGAAACTACTTCTACCAGGGTTGTCGCGGGATATGACCATAGCTCGGATGTCACAAACCCGGAGAAGTCAAGTGGGCCTCGCTGTTTTGTTTTACCGCTAAAACTCGGCGATAAATGCCTTTCGGTATACCTTCACGTGTGGCAGAAAAGTAGGGAAAGCTAGTTGAAGCCACCTGATGAGTGCTGGTGATCACATCTTGCACCGATGACACATTAAAGTCATAGTGTTACTGAAGACATGGACGCTCTTTACACGTCCATCTCTCTTCTCCTCTCTCTCTCTCTCTCTCTCTCCTCTCTCTCTCTCTCTTTCTCTTTCTCTCTTCTCCTTCTTTCTTCTCTTCTTCTCATCTGGCGTGTGGCTTTTCCTCTCTCTCTCTCTCTTCCTTCTCCCCCCCCTCCCCCCCCCCCCCCACCCCCCCCTCCCCCCCTCCTCTCCCCCCCTCTCTCTCCTCCAACTCCCCCCCTCGGGTCCTCCTCACTCTCCCCCCAATCCGCCGCGCACCACCAGCCCGTCTCCCTATCGCTCTCTCCCCCGCGTCCCTCTCCCTCCAGTCTCCTCCCTCCCTCCCCTCTCTCACCATCCTCCTCTCCCCTCTCCGAGCTCTCTCGTCCCCTCACTCTCCCCATTCCCGTCGCTCCTCTCCCCATCTCCCCTCCCCTCTCCCTCTCAGTCTTCCGCCGCCACCATCCTCCTCCCCCCCCCCCCGTCCTCTTCCTCTTCCATCCTCTCGTCTCCTCGTCATCCTCTCCCCTCTCTCCTCCTCTCCTCCTCTTCTCGCCCCCCTCCCCTCGTCACTCTCTCTCCATCCGCTCCTCCCTCGCTCGCCCCCTCCACCTCTCACCTCTCCTCCAGTTCTCCTCCTCTCTCGCTCCACTCCTACCTCGAGGAGATTCAGAACCGGTCCCCGCTCCCCTCACCTCCCTCCCTCTCCCCTCTCTCGCAGCCTCTCTCCCTCTCTCTTCACCTCCTCTTCCCTCTCTCCCCACCCCCCCCCTCCTCTCTCCGCAGCCTCCCTCCGGCTCCGTCGCCCCCCTCCCTCACTCTCTCCCCCCTCCTCTCACGGCCTCCTCAACGCCGCCATAGTCCTTCCCTGCCATCCCTGCCTTCGTCATCTCCCCCTCCTCTCGCAATTCTCATCAAAACCTCGACTTCTCGCTACTCCTCTCGTCCTCTCTCTCTCTCTCCTCTATCTATCACTATCTCTTCTTCTTTTTCTCTTCTCGTCCTTTCTGTCTGGCTGGTCTGTCTGTCCTCTCTCTCCTGCCTCCTCTCTCTCCTCCTCTCTCTCTTCTTCGCTCTCTCTCTCTCTTCTTCTGCTTCTCTTCTTCTTCTGTCTGTCTGTGACTCTCTCTCTCGCNATGTCAAAAGAGGGAGAGGAGGAGGAAGTAGAGAAGAAGAAAAAAAATTATGATGATGATAATGATGATGATGACAGAAGAGAAGAAAAAGAGAAGATGATGTTGGTGAATATGATGGTAACAAAAAGAGGAGAAGAAGATGATGATGGTAATAATGGTGGTAGTGACAATAACAAAAGAGAATAAAAAGAAAAGAAAGAAGAAGATACTTGGGGTGATGATAATGATCAGGCTGACGAAGAGGAACAAAACAAAAAACATAAAACAAAACGATAATGATTAAGAAAAAGAAGAGGAGAGGGAGGAACAGGATCATGAGGACAAAGAGATGGAGGAGGAGGAAAGGAGAGGAAAACAGAATGATGTAACAAAGAAGATATTTTTAAGGTAGGTGCAGCGGAGAAAAAAAAGAAAATGTAATGAAAACAAAAAAAAGAGGAAGGGAAAAACAAGCGGGAAAAAAAGAGGAGGATCACAACGACAGAATGACGAGCATGAGGAAGAGATGAACATCCACAAGGTCGAATAGTTAAAGGTGGAAAACGACCTCTTTTCTCATTACATGAGAAAAAAGCTTGGAGATCGGTCATCATGTGTGACATTTCCTGCTTTTGGCTCGAAAGAAAGGATATTGCGATTGACGGGTACACAACGCCACTTGAGTCTGTGATGTCGCTGAGGCTATATAATATATAGCTTAGTGTCTGTGATGTCGCTGGGGCTATGTAACATAGCTTAGTGTCTGTGATGTCGCTGGGGCTATGTAACATAGCTTAGTGTCAGTGATGTCGCTGGGGCTATACAACATAGCTTAGTGTCAGTGATGTCGCTGGGGCTATGGAACATAGCTTAGTGTCAGTGATGTCGCTGGGGCTATGAACATAGCTTAGTGTCAGTGATGTCGCTGGGGCTATGGAACATAGCTTAGTGTCAGTGATGTCGCTGGGGCTATGGAACATAGCTTAGTGTCAGTGATGTCGCTGGGGCTATGGAACATAGCTTAGTGTCAGTGATGTCGCTGGGGCTATGGAACATAGCTTAGTGTCAGTGATGTCGCTGGGGCTATGGAACATAGCTTAGTGTCAGTGATGTCGCTGGGGCTATGGAACATAGCTTAGTAGTGTCAGTGATGTCGCTGGGGCTATGGAACATAGCTTAGTGTCAGTGATGTCGCTGGGGCTATGGAACATAGCTTAGTGTCAGTGATGTCGCTGGGGCTATGGAACATAGCTTAGTGTCAGTGATGTCGCTGGGGCTATGGAACATAGCTTAGTGTCAGTGATGTCGCTGGGGCTATGGAACATAGCTTAGTGTCAGTGATGTCGCTGGGGCTATGGAACATAGCTTAGTGTCAGTGATGTCGCTGGGGCTATGGAACATAGCTTAGTGTCAGTGATGTCGCTGGGGCTATGGAACATAGCTTAGTGTCAGTGATGTCGCTGGGGCTATGGAACATAGCTTAGTGTCAGTGATGTCGCTGGGGCTATGGAACATAGCTTAGTGTCAGTGATGTCGCTGGGGCTATGGAACATAGCTTAGTGTCAGTGATGTCGCTGGGGCTATGGAACATAGCTTAGTGTCAGTGATGTCGCTGGGGCTATGGAACATAGCTTAGTGTCAGTGATGTCGCTGGGGCTATGGAACATAGCTTAGTGTCAGTGATGTCGCTGGGGCTATGGAACATAGCTTAGTGTCAGTGATGTCGCTGGGGCTATGGAACATAGCTTAGTGTCAGTGATGTCGCTGGGGCTATGTAACATAGCTTAGTGTCAGTGATGTCGCTGAGGCTATGTAACATAGCTTAGTGTCTGTGATGTCGCTGAGGCTATGTAATATAGCTTAACAGGCATCCTCAACGTTCCCCAGCCCCTCCCTCTTTTCTGCCTGTGTTTGTCTCACTGACTGCCCATCTCTCTCTCTCTCTCTCTCTCTCTCTCTCTCTCTCTCTCTCTCTCTCTCTCTCTCTCTCTTAGTCATATTATCAAAAGTAGCTAGTAATTAACATTAATCAGGAAAACTGAAATCAATAAACATTTTTTTTAGCGCCGATATAAGAATATTTTGGCAATGACATATCCGCTTGAAAACTCTGTTGAGAATTAATAGAATATGTTTATAAAAAACTAGTTTGAATTTAAGTTGAGATGTGGCTCACATGCGTATAACCTGACACATCTTGGAGTAAACTTGTGGAGCGAGGATTCGCAGAGTTCAACGGCATGTAATTCAGTTTGGTTCCTATGTCAGAATCAGACTCAATAACATAACGAGAGTGATGCCAATGCAGAAAATAAAAACACAAATACTATTATGCAAAACCACAACTGGCTGCGATATCAACCGTTAGTCTGGCTAGCTTGTTCAGCATTCCATAACAGATTCTGTAGCCATTTCTAAGTAATAATCTCGGAAGCTATGCTTTAACGTTCTTTGCTTTCTGTCGGCTTAAGTTTTCTGTTTTTCGTGTGTACCAAACAGGCCTTTAGCTTTTCCCAGCCCCCTTGCATCGTTCTTTGCTTCTCTGTTCTATTCATTATTGTTATTGTCCTCTCTCTCTCTCTCTCTCTTCTCTTTTTCGTAGTGTTTCTACCAAATCAGGAATCAATAACCAAAGAGAGTGATGCCAATGCAGAGAAATAAAACCCAAATATGCTGCAGCCCGAAAAGTCTGGCTAGCTTGTTCTGGCATTCCATAACTTCTGTAGCCATTTCTAAGTAATAATTCTAGTAGAGTATCGGAAGGTGTGTAAACAGGCCTTAATGGCTGTCTATCTTTTCCTTAAGAAAACACTGGATGAAAATATGTGCAGCCCGAAAACATAAAGTATAATAATGGCTGTCTATCTAATCGTCTAATCGTTTCAAAGGAACCAAACAGAGAACATGAGTACTAATTCGAAAACCAAAACATTTTCCAGTCGTTACTGTTCTCGTTTGCGTTCGTCTGGTGAAACAAAAGGGATCCGTGTCACACAAAATCATTTTCTATCAGGGAAGTGATTTGAGTAGTTACTTCCCATGAACTTTGTTTGTGTGTGTAAAAACTCAAAATTTCACCATTCACATCCTAGAAACTTCATGTTTCATCAAAATATAAAACAACTTACTCGGTTAACAATGATCTAGACGTAAACGGCAGCTCTAGATGAGAAAATCGTAGGAATTTTGCTTTAACCGTTCTAGAACACAAACCACGTATCTTCACCAGAAATTGATGGGTTCATCTTTGAGTGAGACAGCGTTTACGAAAGTCTCCTACCAACAACATGAAACAGACCCTCGAATGGAACCCACATGGGGAAAAGCAAGGTAGGGCGATCTCAACAGATGTGGCGTGGTGCATGGATTTCAAAGTGAAGACTATCCGGAATGGCGTGGGCCCAGGCTTGCGTATGAAGGGTAGGTGGGAGGGGGGGGGGGGGGTATAAGAAGGAACCTTCAGAGAGTTTTTCATTAGTGTTATGTCTGTGTGTGTCTAAATGAGAAAATGAAACTCAAGGGATGGAAACCGACGCATTTTTCAGCCTTGGACTCTTTTTCGGTGATTTTGCTTCAAGTGGACTGGGAGGGTTTCTGCTTGTATTCGTGAACAATAAGTAAAAACAAACCTCATGATCAGAGTAAGGACCAATGTAAAATCGAGTGCGTCAAGGATGGAATGAATTATTACGGTTAGAAACTACATCCCTCTAACCCACCCCTCTGTCAAATCACCTCGTCAATTCTTCCCCTCTGTCAGTCTAATGCCCCTTCTCTCACACATAAATAAATTGAATTTCACACTCGTGAATGCTCATATTGGACTCCACCATAGATATAAGAGCGAGCACGCGTGCACGCGCGCGCGTACACACACACACACACACACACACACACACACACACACACACACACACACACACACACACACATATATATATATATATATATATATATATATATATATATATATATATACACACACACACATATAATAGATATGTATATAGATAGATTGATTGATAGATAGATATAGATGCCAATATTTTTCCTGTCTGAGCACTATTCCCCAAACCTGTTATAGTCAGAGAGCTTCTTGTTTCAATGCCCATATCGTAGTATATCCATCTTGGCCTCTATGTCTTAGACTTCCAAACGTGAAGCGCAGGCAGCACGACAATCCCTGTGACTGACTTGTGATGAAGACACGCCTTACGACGATGAGGGACAAACAGCAGGTGGGAAGAACGGGGGAAGGGAGAACCATGTACCATAATTCCCTGCCAGCCAGACGACACAGCACACAGGGCGCACTCCGTGAGTTGATAACAGCAGCAACAAAAACACTACTACCACTTCAGCTACTACTACTACTACTACTACTACTACTACTACTACTAGTAATGAATGACAATAATAAATAATGATAATAATAATGATAGATTAATAATTATTCTAACAACAGTAACAATAATTTGGTATGGATATAGGGCGCAGACATCCAATATATATATATATATATATATATATTGGATATATATATATATATATATATTGGACACACACACACACACACACACACACACACACACACACACACACACATATATATATATATATATATATATATATATATATATATATATAACGTCAGTAATGGTAACGTTGCAGGAAGCACCGTCCACCTGCAACTCACGTGAAGGTATTTTTCCCCAGGGCAACACATTCATTTTGTTTTAAAGAAATTTACAATCGGAAAATGTGAGAAAGGCAATAAAAAAAAAACCCCAGTAAATCCTGTCCAACATTTACATATTAACAGAGTGGTAACAAGGTAACGAAAATAAGAGTAAACCTTGTCGAACACAGTACATGCTACAAAGCAATAATAAGTTGACAAAACGAACTGCAAATCCTCTCTAACGTATGCACATTACAAAACAAGCAAATGATCTCGTCTACAACTGTCTAAATCTGACACATCACCTGACCTACTTCGAGCAGTCCTCTGTCGCTGGAAGTCCAGAGAAACCCATCTTTTCGTGTCAGACAGGAACAATGACGTCAGAGCCACTGCAGAAATTGCGGACGTTGCTCAGCTACTAACTTCCGTGAATCAGATCTGCCAGCTTTAGCTCTGACCATCTTGCTTTTTCATAAAAGAACAGCGTCGTTCGTTTCTTTTCACGCACTGAAGTCAGTCTCCAGTTGTTTTTTTTTTTTCTTCTTGCGAATCGTAGACTTCTTGATTCTCAGTTCGATCACAGCTCAACGATTTTTTTTTTTTTTTTTTTTTTTTTTTTTTTTACCATGTGCAATAGCATTCAGTGTGAAATCGCCGTCATGTTATATTTCTTTGGTCTTCTGCATTGCACGCTGTCTGACAAGACATACGTGCTATGATTGTCAAATGAGATCGAGACTTAGAAAGTTCCACTGTTACCAATGTGGAAGCGAACATGGAGTGTGAGTTTTTTGTGAACTGATTGTTGTCAGTTGTATGAGTTTTTGGAAGTTCAGTGAGAGAAAAAGGAGAGTTGTTCGTGTTAGCAGCTGCCACAACTTTTCTTTTCTTTTCTTTTCTTAGCGTAAGTGTGGTGCGCACAGTCTATCAGGCGCAGGGGTCAAAATCTCGTTAAAAAAAAAAAATTAAAATGTTGCACCTTGTACATGAGCCGTAGGAGTCAAATTGAATGAAAACGTTGCACCTTGCAGCCAGAAATCATGGCATGTTCTCTCTCTCTCTCTCTCTCTCTCTCTCTCTCTCTCTCTCTCTCTCTCTCTCTCTCTCTCTCACACACACACACACACACACACACACACACACACACACACACACACACACACACACACGCACGCACACACATTCACACACACACACACACACACACATGCACACACACACGCACGCACACACACACACACACACACACACACACACACACACACACACACACACACACACACACACACACACACACCTTTTCTTTCTCAGAAGCCGGACAGCTTTCAGCCCAAATCCAATAAAGAGCGATGGTTGGTTCCGCAGCAGCGCGCCAGACATGAACCTGGTTTTGACCAATGTAGTTCCACGTGACTATTGACGAAAGTAACTGCACATCCCTCCTCCTCCTCTTTCATCTTTCCTTCCCTCTCCCTCGTTCCTCAAAACAGAATAGGAAAAGAAACAGACGGCGACGTGCTGAGAATCTTTTGGCTGTTCTGAGAGATCCGTAGGGGCTGGTTTGCCTTACCGATCAGTCTTGATCGCGCGGCCTAGACTGCTAGACTGTGATGAATGTACACGAATGCTAGATCATGATGAATGTAAACGAATGCTAGACTATGATGAATGTGCATGAATGCTAGATCATGATGAATGTAAACGAATGCTAGACTATGATGAATGTGCATGAATGTTAGATCATGATGAATGTAAACGAATGCTAGACTATGATGAATGTGCATGAATGTTAGATCATGATGAATGTAAACGAATGCTAGACTATGATGAATGTGCATGAATGTTAGATTATGATGAATATAAACGAATGCTAGACTATGATGAATGTACACGAATGTTAGATGATGATGAATGTAAACGAATGATGGACTATGATGAATGTACACGAATGTTAGGTTATGATGAATGTAAACGAATGATGGACTATGATGAATGTACACGAATGCTAGATGATGATGAATGTAAACGAATGATGGACTATGATGAATGTACACGAATGTTAGGTTATGATGAATGTAAACGAATGCTAGACTATGGTGAATGAGCACGAGGATGCAGATAAAGACAGAAATGTTACATGTATCCTTTTTGCAACATTCTCCGCGGTACTTTCTGTGGTTCTTCGTGTTAATCTCTACCCCAATGAAATGATTTTTAACATCCAGTTCTGAAATTGAACATGAAATGAGGCAGGGAACAGTAAACAATAAACAATAAACAAGTAGGGTAACTCTTGCTCCCATAGGGAAACCTAACTCAGAGTAACTTTTATTCAAGACTGGCACAGCCTTTTAAACTGGAATAAAGTCAGACAAACACACAGACGAACAATCTAATAGTGGGGGAAAAACAAGTGCAGGCCAAACAACCCCTCCGTCATCACGGTAATGACTTGACAAAGATCTTAATTTAAGTGTGTGTGTGTGTGTGTGTGTGGGGGGGGGGGGGGGGGGCGTTGAAAATGAAGAAAATGGGAACAGAAAATTAAGAAAATGTATTAAAAACATGAAAACTCTTCACTAGCTGCATGAGGGAACCATCGTAATCCCTCTCGAAGGCAGATCTGTTTCTATTGCCTGCTTCTAGTTCTGAAACAATGATAGCTGGATAATTCCATCTCTATGATCACAATGGTGAGAAGGAAAATGGCAATCTAACGAATTACAGAATGAAAATCATAGCAAAATTTGATGGAAAGTTCCTATGATATTTGAAGAAAGTAACAGTACTTGCGGCACTATAGGTTAAAGAAAAGGGAAAAGTTAATCGCGCACACATACTCAACACACACACACACACGCACACACGCACACACACGCACACACACAGACACACACAGACACACACAGACACACAGACACACACACACACACACACACACACACACACACACACACACACACACACACACACACACAACACATACACACACACACACGCTCACACGCACGCACACGCACGCACGCACACACTCACACACACACACACACACACACACACACACACACACACACACACACACACACACACACACACACACACACACGTATAAGGAGGCAGTTTAATAATGATAACATAAACTTAACATTTCTTATTCCAAACTCTGTCAAGGCAAAAATAGATGATTCAGAGGATGTTCGACAACTTGCACATTGTTTTCCCTTTTTGGTATTATATTCAGGATCTGTTTGTTTGTTTTGTAATGTTATTTGCGACTGATGCTGGTGCATATAATTTTTCTATGGATTTTTTTTTCCATCATCATTGTCTGAACGATTACAAATATATCACTTAGGGTGCATAGTTCCGATGACAACAAAATTACCAGACTGCTTCCTCTCTTAGCAAGAGACCTTTCAACAATTAAATTCTCTCACTCACTCACTCTCTCTCTCTCTCTCTCTCTCTCTCTCTCTCTCACACACACACACACACACACACACACACACACACACACACACACACACACACACACACACACACACACACACACACACACACACACTAGTGTGACGAAATAATAACAATGCCGTGAAAAGTTCAAAACTTGTTGAAGACTAACGATCTCCTCGACAAGAAATAGTAAGACGAGAAGTACACTTTGGCATCGTATCAAAAAAAAAAAAAAAAAAAAAAAAAAAAAAAAAAAACGGATATTTTTTTTTTCGCCTAAAAAGGGGGTATAGACTCCTCTGTATGCAAGATATGACATCAACCGGTCACGATCTTTTCGAACGAGTTTAATGGACGAGAGAAAAGTTCCTGATGGTATGCAAAACTTTTTTCCTCAGAACCATCGTCGTTATCAGCGTCGCCATGATCCTGACCATCACCATTATCATCAACTCGCGCCTTCTACTACTCTACCCCTGTCCTTCTTCGTCACCCTCCGCTTCTCTCTTCCTTCCCCACCTCCTTTCTCTCCTTCTCTCCCTCTCCTCCTCCTCCTCGTATACCTCCTATTCCTCCTCCCCCACTCCTCTTCCTCCTCGTCCTCCTCTTTCTTCTTCTTCTTCTTCTTCTTCTTCTTCTTCTCTTCTTCTTTTGTTTTTCTTCTTCCCTTCTTCTTTTTTCTTTTTCTTGTTCTTGTTCTTGTTTCTTGTGTTCTTGTTGTTGTTGTTGTTGTTGTTAATTTATTACTTTTTATTTCAGGTCGTTCTTTCTTTCTTTCTTTCTTTTTCTGTCTTTCTACTACTACTACTACTACTACTACTACTACTACTACTACTACTACTACTACTACTAGTACCGCAGCGTCTTTATCTCTTTTATTCTCTTTGTTCTCGTTGTTCTTGTTCTTGTTTTTGTTTGTTCGTTTTGTTTTGTTTTTCCTGATGTCGTTGTTCTTGTTCTTGTTCATTTTCTTCTTCTGCTGCTGCTGCTGCTGCTGTTGCTGCTGTAATATCCCCCCTCTCCACCTCCTCCTTCTCCTCCTCCTCCCGCTCCTCCTCCTACTACTGTCCCTCATTTTTTTCGTCTTCCCCTCCTCACCCCCTTTTCTTCCTCTCTCCCTCCGTCCTTGCATTTCATCTCTTGTTTAGGCCCTCTCTCAAGCCTAGGGTCTCTCTCTCTCTCTCTCTCTCTCTCTCTCTCTCTCTCTCTCTCTCTCTCTCTCTCTCTCTCTCTCTCTCGTCCTTATGTTCCCTTTTCTTTCTGCAACAACAACAACAGCCACAACAACAACAACAACAACAACGTCTCGTGAGAGATGTCCACCATGACTCGGGGATTCTCTCCCTTTCTAGACGAGTTGGTCATCCATTGAGCTTCCCTTCCGTATGTCTGCTCACTAATGAAGTTCTTCTCCTTGCTCCTCCCAAACCCCAAGTCATCCCTCCCTTCCCCTTTCATCAGTACCGGAAGTTCCGATATTCAACTCTCATCCCAGGCTCGTAGCCTCGGTGTGACTTTTGATTCCACCCTTTCTTTCAAGCACCACGTGTCTAATGTTTGCAAGGCAGCATATCTGGAAATACGTAAGATCAGTTCAGTCAGACACTTCCTTTCCATTGAAGCCACAAAAACTCTGGTTTGTTCCCAAAGTTCTCTCAAGGCTGGACTACTGCAACAGTCTCTTGGCTGGCTCACCAAAGTACCTAATCAATAAACTGCAGAAGGTTCAGAATAGCGCTGCCAGCTTGTTTGCAAGGCGTCTAAACGTAAACATGTCACTCCTCTGTTGCAGTCCCTCCACTGGCTTCCAATTCAGAGGCGAATTGACTACAAGCTGGCTTCTATCTGTTTCTCTTCTGTTTCTGGCACTGGACCAAAATATCTTTCCGACATCCTCCACATCTACATCCCATCCCGTCAACTTCGTTCCTCTGCCGACAGTCGCCTCTTGCGCATTCCTTCTGTCAGAACAAAATCTTTTGGTCAACGTTCTCTTTCCTTCCAAGGACCAGCTGTCTGGAATACACTTCCCATCAGTGTCAGACACCTACCTTCACCCTCTTCTTTCAAACCTGCCGTCAAAACTAACTTCTTTCTTCAGTCGTCCCCCCTCCCCCCCCCCCCCCCCCCCCCCCAACTTCCTAATCCACCTTCCGAGTGTCTGAGTGGGTTTTTGCGTGCACGCCTGGTGGTTGTGTTGCTTGTGCGTGCAGGTC
The DNA here is from genome assembly GCA_016801955.1 of Conus betulinus. Classification (NCBI taxonomy): domain Eukaryota; kingdom Metazoa; phylum Mollusca; class Gastropoda; order Neogastropoda; family Conidae; genus Conus; species Conus betulinus. The sequence goes on from JADBJO010000451.1 coordinate 199,674, forward strand.
GTGTTGTTGTTGTGAGTGCGTGCGTGCATGCGGGTGTCTGAGAGCGTGGGTGTGTGGTCGTGCGTGAGAGCGCGCGCGCGCGCGCGCGCGCGTGTGTGTGTGTGTGTGTGTGTGTGTGTGTGTGTGCGTGCGTGCGTGCGTGCGTGCGTGCGAGCGTGCATGCGTGCGTGCGTGCGTGCGTGCGTGTGTGTGTGTGTGTGTGTGTGCGCGTTGTTGGTAATGTAAAGCGCCTTAGAGCCCTATTTTTTAGAGAATAGGCGCTATATAACTCAACATTATTATTATTATTACTAATGTCTTGCTGTTGTTGTTGTTGTTGTTGTTGTTGTTGTTGTTGTTTGTTGTTGTTGTTGTTGTTGTTGCTGCTGCTGCTGCTGCTGTTGTCTTCTTCTTCTTCTTCTTCCTTCTTCCTCCTCCTCCTCCTCCTCCTCCTCCTCCTCCTTCTCTTCTTCTTCTCTCTTCTTCTTCTTCTTTCTTCTTCTTCTTCTTCTTCTTGCTACCTCCGGCCAGAATGTTGCAGTTTCATCCACATTTGGTGGTGTGTCTGTCTCTCCGCATGATGACATGAAGACAACAGAACCGATTTTAAACCAAACTGGTAAACCCGCAACACGTGGTCCTGAGGACGAAGAGATTCGCTAGGTGTTGATCCGGTGTGAAGATCCAAATCCAGCAACGAACTCAGGATCATTTCCACGATTGGATCACTGCTTTTCCTCTAAACATTAATTCTGTCAAGTTATTTCGCGGGAATTTACATTTCATCAATATGTTTCAGTGGAATATTGAAACTTTCTGATGATAGACGCTTGTTTATACTTCGTACATATTTCTATATTCTTTTTGATTTGTCAGGTGCGTAGCGAGTAACTCTTTCGGACAATACTTTTTATAACTTCCCCCTGGCGGAAAATAATTGACCAGTATCCTTTCGACCTTGACAGAGGTCTGCGGTCTCCTAGCTGGTAGTCCTACTGCTCCCACGCGTTCACATGGTTGATCTGTTTCAGAAGGCTGGTGGACGGAGGTGTGTGTGTGTGTGTGTGTGTGTGGCGTTGAGAACAACTCACCAGGTTCCTCTGGTTCTGTCAGTTGTGTGCCAATGTCTGGATCAATGCAAATGTTTTCTGTGTCCATGTGTGCAATGTTGTCAGTCCATCGGGTTTTGTTTGTTTGTTTGTTTGTTTGTTTAAATTTCTGTTCTCTCTCTCTCTCTCTCTCTCTCTCTCTCTCTCTCACACACACACACACACACACACACACACACACACACACACACACACACACACACACACACACACATACACACACACACACACACACGCACACACACACACACACACACACGCACACACACACACACACGCGCACACACACACACACACACACACACACACACACACACACACACACACACACACACACACACACACACCAATTTCCTAAAATGTTGTTTTAGCAAGGCTGTAGAAAATTGGTACAAGATCATACCAACGTAGTTTTTTTTTTTGTTTGTTTTTTCTCCCAACTGCTATCAGAAGGTCTTCGTTTGGTCCGATGTGCTGCTTGACTCATTCCTTCACGGATACCGTGATTAGCATAACTGATGTCCAGTGCCTTACGGTAGTCCCTCATTTCCATGGTTGGGATTCTTGTCTTCCAGATCCACTGTGCTGGTCCTATTCATGCGTGCATGAAGGAAATGGGATGTACCGTGCACACAGGAGCCTGGTCATGCGTTTCATGGAGATGTCCTTGTTCTTGCTTTGCAGGTTTTCTGGCCGCTGCTGATGTTGTTGTCTTCGCTGCCTGGAGGGGATATCTTATTTAGATACTTCATTGGCTTTCAAAATCAAATATCAAATAAAGGTTAGTAATTGCCAAGGTTTCTGAACGCGACAGTCGTCAGGCCTTCTCAATAAATACTGCCAAGCATGCAACAGCTGCACTGACTCCCCTTGAGCGTGCAGAAAAGTGCTCTTGTTTGGCAAAACAAGCTGTTTGTCAGCAATCCGTGCACACTGACTCGAACTGTCTACAGGTGAAAATCCTGATGCACGTGACAGCATGAAGGTATGGGAGGGCGTGCGTGTGCTCACCACAATGGCCATAAAAGCCGTCGAATACCCGTTCTGAAGCACAACACCAACATGCCAGCGAGACGAAAGTTGAGAAATTTCGATCGTGCCCGAGCTATCGCCTGGCTGCAGGACGGAGTAGGCGTCCGAGAGGTGGCCAGAAGGCTGCAAGTGTCACACTCGGTCATCATCGTCTGAGACAGCGCCATCAAACCACAGGCACCGTCCAGGAACGGCCACGCCCAGGGCGTCCCAAGAAAACCACACAACGTGAGGACCGGTACCTCTGCAGACAGGCCCTTCGGGAGAGGACAACCACCGCCAATGCCTTGAGTCAGCAACTGCGTGCTTCCACCAACACAGCAGTAAGCGGGCAGACCACTCGGCGTCGCCTACATGCCGCCGCCTTGCGTTCCAGGCGTCCGGTGAAGAAGCCCATGCTGACTGCAGGTCACAGGGCACGCCGACTTGCTTGGTGCCAGGACCATTTGAGGTGGACTCGTGCTCTTTGGGGCCATGTCCTGTTCACCGACGAATCGCGCTTCATGGTGAGCCCCAAAGACGGCCGCATCAGGGTGTGGCGGCGCCCACAGGAGCAGCTGCAAGATGATGCTATCCAGGAGGCGGCTGCTTTTGGGGTGGCTCCATTATGGTTTGGGGAGGCATCAGCCGACACTACAGGACTCCTCTCTACCATGTGGAGGGCATGCTCAATGGGCAGCGCTACCTGCAGGAGATCTTACAGCCTCTGGTCACAGCGACCCTCCAGCAGATCGGACCCCAAGCTGTCCTCCAGGATGACAACGCCACACCACACCGCTGCAGGGCTGTCAACACTTTCATTCAGGAAGCTGGGATCACCAGGATGGCATGCCTGCGAACAGTCCAGATCTCAATCCAATCGAGAACATCTGGGGAGAACTTGGCCGGCGAGTCCATGCAAACCGCCCACGTCCAGCTAATCGGGAACAGCTGCTGCACGTCCTGCGACAGGAGTGGGAAAACATCCCCCAGGCCGTCATCGCAAACACCATCAACTCCATGAGGCAGCGCTGTCTCGATTGTGTTGCTGCGCGGGGTGGACACATCCGTTTTTGAAACAGATTGAAGAAACATGTCTGTGGATTTTCTTTTTCCCAGGGTGGGTCTCTTTACATTGCTTTATCATTTGCAAAAACATCACGCAATCCAAATGAAATTGCTTTAATTTGATTCACAAGGGTTGCAATTAAATATCTGTACACATGAAACATTTTTGGTTTCGCGCGTGTTCATTTGTCAGACAGATTGCAAGTGGGCCAAGAGAAAGTATGCATGCGGTAATAAAGTGTAAACACACATTACGGTAAAAAGTATTTAATGACAAAAAAAGGTATCCTAGTCGGAAGCACCATAAACTGAAATGACCAACAATGACACAATTATGAGGATTTTGACCGAAGTTCTCCAATGAGGATTTTTTAACCGAAGTTCTCCTATCTTAGATACCCATAACCATAGAAATAGAGGAACAAAGACAACAGTACATTATACGTTTCAAACGGTTCTGGGTTAAATCTAAAGCAATACGGTTAAACTGAGTACGATGTATACACATCATGTTGTATACTGTTCTGCCTGTCCGTAGCTGTCCTTTACGTACAGTGACCTGATTATGTTGTTGTTGTCTCTTCAATTTAACGTCTTTCCACATTAAGTGATATCAGACGAAGGGAAAGGATTTGGAGAGGGGGAGCATGAGGAGGAAGTGGGTGGGTGGATTATCTTGCAATCATACACACACACCACAAAAAAAAAATCTTTACGATACAATGAAAAAAAAAAAAAAATATGGAAAAAGCCAACTTTAAATAACTATTTGAATCATAACACAAACTACAACAAATGTCCCACAGGACTGCATAGTAAACAGTTCGCAAAATCAAACAACAAACTAAAATTCTCAAGGATACTGTCAAGAGAACTTTTAGAAATAGCTGGTAAAATAGGTCTCAGTCTCTGGCATTCCAGAAGAATGTGTTGGTTTGAAATTTGTTCACCGCACAGACATTTAACATTCTTGCTGCATTTTGTTTTGGAGGCATTAAGCTTTATCCTATAAGACAGCGAAGTAATGTGTCTACACTTGAAACTGTTGCCATAATTCACAGCTATTTTGTGTGTTGAACCAACCGAATTCAGTAAGAGACCGAGAGAATTTCTCCTTCCTATGGAGAGATTTGAAACTTTGTTCCACGATGCTTGCTCCAGCAAATGATACCCTTCTGTAACGGATAAAGGGATGTTTATTTCTATAGATTCCCTGTCTGCCTTGCGCCTTTTTTTGCGGCTCTGTCTGCACAATCGTTTGAATATAATTCAACATGTGAAGGAACCCAACAAAAAAGTGATATTGGTTCCCTTTAAACTTAAAATGTTAACCATTTGATGATTTCTATGATAATTTTGGATTTTTTTCTTGTAATCAAATGAACGTAAAGCATACAGTACGGACTGAGAATCGACGCAGAATAAAATTTGAAAAATGTTCAACCTAATTATGTGTGTTGGCGCACGTGTTCGTGTTTTGCTTTATTGTTTCTCTGCTTTTTCTTTTTCCACATTTTCATCAATTTAAAGGGAAATCAATCTGGAATATCTATAACGCGCTATTGTAAAGTTGTATCCATGCCAGTGAATTAATTCTCTTTAAGAGAAAAAAAAAAAAAAAAACGAAAGGGAAAAAGGTAAACAGATACAAGAAATGAAAGAAGAAACAAAACACAAAAAAAAGAGAAACATATGTAAGAAGGAAAAGAAGAACGAATGAAAGAAGAAAGGAAACAGTTACAAGACATGACAGAATGAAAAGTAAATGAATATGATGAAACGAAGGAGGGTGATGTTACCATCATCACTTTACCCTAATGGCAACTTGTGCTAATTAACAAACCCCATTGATGACACCAGGTTTGATTGTTGACACCACAAAGATGTGAGATGACCCTTTGCAACCTGCTATCAGTAGCATACATCGCCTTCAAACGTTTCTCTCTTTTTTTTTTTTTTTTTTCAATATTCCATCTACTCGCTGCTTGAAATGTGAGCCTGGCTGAAGGCGTATTATTTATGGTCTCTTCTTGGAATCAAAACAAAATTTTATGAAGAGTACCAAAAGTACAGATAGAGAGGATCGTGGATTAAGCATAAATACATTCTGCATCCAGTCCTCGGCGCAAGGGGAATTGTGTGTATTTAGGAAGAAACAAA
>JADBJO010000451.1:210000-220000 GCA_016801955.1 Conus betulinus
GAAGGGAAGGTACATACGACCATTTCATCACATTGATTTAAATTATGATTTTGCGATTCTCTCTCTCTCTCTCTCTCTCTCTCTCTCTCTCTCTCTCTTATAGTGACTCGCCACATGCTTACAGAGGAACACTTTACTTGTACCGCAGCTCCTTTACATAAGCTGAGGCATGTATGCCATAACGATTTTGTCTGTTTCTGATTGTTCTCTCTCTCTCTCTCTCTCTCCTCTCTCTCTCTCTCTCTCTCTCTCTCTTCTCTGCATAGAAGAAATACGCTACAATCTGTAGATATAAGAAACTGTGTGTTATTTCTTCTGTCTGTTTAAAACTATTATTTTACGGCCTTCTGGTTGTGAGGTATATCATCAGCGTAAAGACTAGTTCATGCGCCCGACTGGTGCGGCTTTGTATTGAAAGAGACAGTCACAGACTGGTGGGTGTAACTGAACATGTGAATATTTCTTTGGCTGACATCAGTTGCTCATGTAACCCTTTCGTTGAACTTGAGGTGTAAAAGAAAAAAAAAAATTAATCCGTATGTCCTGTTTATTTTATTGTGCACTCTATCGAAAAAATAAACACCTCAATCTGTTGAAATAAACCTGCGGTTAAATTTGACGCAAAACAGTATCTGCTGCAAATGTTTTGCTGGATTGATGTCAGCTATATGTAACTCTCTGGGGGTTGTTTGATTAAACCCCCTTTGCAATGGAGAGTGCTTCTTCATCTAGAGGTGAAATCTTGAGCAATGATTGTTGCACCTAGAATACTAGTCTTGTTTTAATCATTTCCCTTGTATCTGATGCACACAAAAAAAACCCCTCAAAGTTTAAATATGCATTGCGCTCTTCCATCTTGGTGCGAAAATGCAGCTTCTTTTTGAATATTACTATATGTGGGGAAATCCATTTCTGCTTTACATGCATGCAAGTGATTTTTCGCAAAAAGCTTTATGAAAATAGAGGATGTTCGCATCATTGATGTTAACGTGTGAACCTACTGCCAAAAGGGATTCCGTCCGTTAACAAGTACCTCGCATGCACACATTTGTCTGTAATCATATCATTACTTGTGTTCAAAAATTGCTTTACTTGAATGCTTTTCCAGAAGATATGATTAAAACTGTCTTTATAGAGGCATCAGAAACTACATTTATCATTGTGTTTCACTCCAATTTCTTTCAAATGATTTTGGACCTAAATGTCGGTGTGTTGTTCTCAGATGACACCATTTCAATTTTACAACATCTTTATATGTGTCGGAAGAAAACATTATTTCCAATCAAAAGATTCGAATAGCTGAGATTCCTTCAAGTCACAAACGTTTAGATCTTATTGTCATTCGAATAATATTCAAGTGAGAGTCTATAACCATAGTGGACAGTAAAAAAAAGTTTCTTTTAGAAAGGAATTTTCCGTCACGGTCGAAAAATTGTGCAATGTATTGTGTAGATTTTCCAGCCGAGATTTCTGCGAGATTGAAAATCGATATCATAACAGACAGACCCTGTAAGTTGTTTTGCAGAATGCTGGGATACATATTTGTAATAAAACATTTTACGGACGTAAAGTACATCAGTCCAATTCCTACATCTAAACAAACTGAGGACCATACTTTGTAATACGTTGCCGCTGTGGCGAAGTTCTTACAAAAACAGTTTTTCCATTTATGAGTTAAACTTTCGATAAACTAAGCCAAGATTCGGTCTGCTCTATCTCTGCATCCTCCTGCGCCGTTCCTTAGAGGACAGTGTCAAAATATGGAGAGTTTGATAATAATGTGACCCATTGTGTCGTCGGTCTTTCAGAGTCAGGAGGAGAACGAAAAACAACCACCTTTCACTGCTTGTACAAAGTTTCTTTGATTTGTTTGCGCTCGCTCTCTCTCTCTCTCTCCTCTCTCTCTCTCTCTCTCTCTCTCTCTCTCTCTCTCTCTCTCTCTCTCTCTCTCTGTTTGCTTGTTTCTAACTTCCATCTCAATTTCTTTTCTTTCTGACCTTGTTTGCTTGTTTTTGGTTTGTTTGTTTGGCTTTTTTGTCATGTTTTGTTTGGTTTGGTTTGGTTTGGGTTTGGGTTTTACTTTCTGTGTTCCTCTGCTTACTTCATTTCTTTTTTGCCTTTTGTCTTCCTTTCCTCTGTTTTCCTTTTTTGTGGTGATCTCTCTCTCTCTCTCTCTCTCTCTCTCTCTCTCTCTCTCTCTCTCTCTCTCTCTCTCTCTCTCTCTCTCTCTCTCTCTCTCTCTCTCTCTCTCCTCCTTCATTTTTGTTTCTGTATTTGTTTCCCTTGTTTGTTTCGACCTTCTTTCTCAAAATAACTCTGAAAAAAAAAAAAATCACAGGCGCGCACAACGTACTGTTTCGTTAATCTAGAAGAAGGAGGAGGAGGAGGTGGAGGAGGAGGAGGAGGACATGAAGAAGAAAGAAGAAGAAGAAAAGAAGAGAAGAAGAAGAAGAAGAAAACATTAGAAGAAGTATTAGTAGTGTAAGTAGCAGCTGCGGCTGCAGTAGTAGTGGTAGTGGTAGCAGTAGTTGTTGTGTGTAGTAGCAGCAGCAGCTGTAGCAGCGACAGCAGATGCATTATTCCATGACAAATAAGGATCTTTACGGCGACGAGGCAACCACATGCACAACAACGTTCTGGCTGTCACTGCTTGTCAGTGAATAGCAGGGAAGACTTGGCGGAGCCTATTTCCTCTCCAAGTATCCTAGTACATGCTGAGTACTCTGTGTGTGTGTGTGTGTGTGTGGGTGTGTGTGTGTGTGTGTGTGTGTGTGTGTGTGTGTGTGTGTGTGTGTGTGTGTGTGTGTGTGTGTGTGATTTTTTTTTTATATAAACAGGGTGTAGTTTTTACAGATATCAAAATCCACGAACACTGGTTGCTTTATTACAAACAAAATTCTATAGGCATCCAGGAGAGTGCAAAGCTCTAGATCTATCCGTTGAGTCATTTGAAGAGTTTAAAGCAATCTTCCTCCAGGGGAAACCAATAGCAAGTGCGGACTGAAAGAATTACTTCCCCTGTACTTTCTTTTTTATGAAATGAACAAACAAACAAATCAGAAGAGGCAATTGCAAATTAATCTCCTTGCCGTCGGTAATAAGTGTCATTTTCTGAATAGTTCAGATCACAGTGCGTTTTCTTGGCAGCTGACACGAACTTCGGCTAAAATCGGGGGAAAAGGAAGAAAAAAAAAAAAAAAAACTGCTCTGTGCTTCAGGAAAATACAGCAGCAACATTTGGTCGTAATATGTAATACAGTATGAAATTCGGATTCTTTCAATTCCTTGTCATTAAAAAGAAAATCTGCGAATTTCTTATTCCTGCAAGTCGCAGACCGCAGAAAGTATAGTGAAAATATTTTCTCACGAACTGTCAGAAGCTTCTTCATTAAATACAGAATTGAAATTGTTATGATGCACGTGTCATATGGTTAGGCTGGTCACCATCTGGAGTTGTGTGTGTGTGGTGTTTCCTCCCCATCCATCCCTCTGAATTTCTCTTTTCCTTTTTTTTTTTTTTAACTCTCTGTCTCATTGCATTATTCAAAATCTATTTCTCTCTGTCTGTCTCTAACTGCGTCTGACTCTTTCTGTTTGTTCCTCTCTGTCAGTCTCTTGCGTGTTTGTGCGTTTGAGTGCGTGTCTGTTGAATTCTCTCTACCTATTTATCCCTGCATAAGGTGTTATCAAAGTGGTGCTACAACCAGTTTAAAAAAAATTCTGCTCTGACAAAAAAAAAAAAAAAAAACTCAAACAAACCATTGACTTTAATGGTGGGAACTCAACTTCTTAACGTTGCTTCAGACAATTCCAATTGTCTCTGTGGACCTCTAACAAGATATTGTTCCTTCTACCCCACCAAATCCCTATTGCAACCAGTAAGACGGATATGTAAACCAGGAAACGACATGCTACATGGCGGCTGTTGATACAAAGCTTACTCCAGCTTCATCTGCACACATCCTCGTTCCCTTCTTCCTAATGTTTCTGATTGACTTTCTCCAGATATACATTCTCCCCCCCCCCCCTCCCCCGCCCTCCTTGGCTATGTCCATCCTTCTCGTTTTCTCTCTGTCTCTTTATTCTGTATCTCCAAGTCCCCAACTCTCTCTCTCTCTCTTTGTGTCGCTCTCCATCCCTCCCTCTCTCCCACACTCTCTTCCTCTAGTTATATTGTGCATTCTCTTATTCTAAAATTGCTATGTATTCATCATTGTTATGAGTTCTATGCAGTTCCATGCAATGATTTCTTCCACGTATTTATTGTTTGAGGGCTGGATGAAAAAAAGCCACTGATTTGTGCTTATTCTTTTCCCTCATTAAACAACATTTCGTTCGTTCGTTCGTTCGTTCTGTCTTTCTGTTTGCCTGTCTGTCTGTCTGTCTCTGTCTCTCTCTCTCTTGTCTGTCTTTTTGTTTGTCTGTCTGTCTGTCTGTCTGTCTCTCTCTCTCTCTCTCTCTCTGTCTGTCTTTTTGTTCTGTCTGTCTGTCTGTCTGTCTGTCTGTCTGTCTGTCTCTCTCTCTCTCTCTCTCTCTCTCTCCTCTCTCTCTCTCTCTCTCTCTCTTCGCCCTTCAACTCTGTCTGCCAACCCTCTCCATCCCCATCCCACGCCTTTCTCCCCCATCCCAGTCTCCTCTTTAGTTCTATTTTTTAAGTAACAGTAATCAATTCAATGTTTCAGGTAAAACATGTGTTTTGCCCCCCAGTGGGTGTGTGTGTGTGTGTGTGTGTGTGTGTGTGTGTGTGTGTGTGTGTGTGTGTGCGCGCGTGCGCGTTGTCTGCGATCAAGATGGCAGGAGAGTGATACAGGCGGCTGTGAAGGGTTCCATCTGGGACGTGGAAGGGCATCTTAGCTGGCAACCTCCAACACCTCCCCTACCTCTCGCTCTGCCTTAATCTGCTCCCTTCTACCAAGAGGAGCATCTGACATAAGAGGACCGCTGGGGAGGCTGGAGTGTTTCCATGGACGCTTGACAGGCCTTGATGTCGTTTTGCTGGCTTCCTCTTTCCATGGCTCGCCAGGTCTGCTGTTGTGAGGTGACGGGTTCAAAATCCGTTCTGGATCAACTAGTCCCAGGGTGTCCTTGTTGCTGTTTTGCAATAGAGTGAGCAAACTGCAGAGAGAGAGAGAGAGAGAGAGAGAGAGAGAGAGAGAGAGAGAGAGAGAGAGAGAGAGAGAGAGAGAGAGAGCAATCCAATTTTATGAAGAGTCATGAAGTAATAGTAATTCACAAGAGTGTGAACATGGATGAATGTGAACCAAGTTGAAAGGATGTAGAATAAACAGGATGCACGTGGATGATGTTTTGCTGATTTTGACATTTCAAAGGGCTGAAGAAGAAGAAGAAAAAAACGGAAGGAAGGTAGAGGAAAGAAGGGTCATTCAGAGTCCCAGAGAGATGTTATGTATGCCCGAGGCAGTGTGGAGCAATTGTAGTCGTTCCCAAGACATTCTGCATTTCATTTGCTTACACAACATTGGTTTCTTATAAACCCAGCAACATGATGGGCTACTTTGCCCATTCCTAGGCTGTCATTTGGTTCGTGGGTGTGAAATGTCAAGAGGCACGGAGAGGGCGTTATTTTCCCCACTTCAGGTCTTGGGGGCATGAAAGGTGAAGAACATTACAAAAGAATGTTGATTTTTAACACCTAGTTTTCTCTGCCTTCAATGGAAGTAGTGAAGATTTTGTTTCAACCTTGTAGAAACACACACACACACACACACACACGCACGCACGCGCACGCACGCACGCACACGCACGCACACGCACGCACACACACACACACACACACACACACACACACAGAGTTAGCACTGTTTGGTTTATTTCTGTATGGTGAGCCACCAAGACGATAGTTAGCAAATGGAATCTGGCAGTCATGTGCCCAGAGAAACACAGCAGTTTTTTAAGCGCTGTTTTCCATGTCTTGTTTACATGGGGTTTTGTCGGCAGGGGACTGTTAGCTGAGTTGTAAGTCATTGTCCAGTGTGACCCCTTCTCATCATTCCCCTGTCCCGTGACTGGAAGACCGTGAAGAGAAGTGAGGCAAAGCTTGCCTCCTGTCATAGTTAGGGCCACACACCCAAAGACAATTGATCTCTTCTGAATTATAAAAAGAATATCACTCTTTACCGCCATTTCTGAGAGAGAGAGAGAGAGGGGGGGGAGGAAGGGAGGGACAGAGGGACAGACAAACAGACTGATGGTGACAAGACAGACAGAGATGGTGACAGAGACAGACAGACAGACTAAGAGGACAGGGATGGAGATAGAGTGAGAGACTGATCACACACACACACACACACACACAAACACACACACACACACACACACGCCACACGCGCATATACGCCGAGAGCGCAGCAGCGCGACACGGCACACACACAGATAGACAGAGCAGACAGACAGAGACAGAGACAGAATCAGAAGAGAGAGAGAGAGAGAGAGAGAGAGAGAGAGACTCAAGACTTGGGAGTTGAGGCTCAGAATCTTTGTTACTCAAGAATGAAGATTTTAGGCAATGTTTATTCTTCTAATCTGTCCTTCTTGGGCTTTCTACACAACAAAGGGAACTACAAGACTGTGGGACTTGAGAGACAGATGGACCTCTTAGCTGACGCACGTGCCTCACTACATCCCACTTCCACTTCCACCTACGTCTCTTCTCTACTAAGAGGAATGTCTGATGAGGGGTTCAAGGGGAACATTGCGGAAGCTGGAGTGTTTGGACAGACATTTGACAGTCCCTGATGTTTGCTGCTTGCTTTTTTTTTTTTTTTTTTTTTTTTTTCTAGACTTACCAAGTCTGCGGTTCTGACGTGACTTACCAGATATCCCCTCTGGACTGAGAGCGATAGAGAAGAGACAGAGAGAGAGAGGGAGAGAGAGAGGGAGGGAGGGAGAGAAAGAGAGAAGGAGAAGGAGAGAAGAGAGAGAGAGAGAGAGAGGAGAGAGAGAGAGAGAAAGAGAGAGAGAGGGGAGGTTCAGACTAACAGACAGACAGACGGACGGACGGACTGACAGACAGACAGACAAACAGAGAAGCGAAATCTGGGAAGAGCCCGAAAGCAAGATGAAGAGCGTGGACACAGATGCATGCAGATGAAGATTGAAGCAGCTAGAATAAACAGCGATTTTGTAGTCCCCTTTTTGCATTTTGGCATTCAAGTGTCTGAGAAAAGGTGGGTGGAGGGTCTAGGGGATTTGGAGTCATTGAGATACGAAGAAGTTTCATGTGTTCGAAGACAATCAGTCTTTTTATTCTCTGATCCAAAATTTCCAATCAGCTCAGTAGCATGATGTGCTACATTGCTGTAAACTTATAGGGTCTGATCAAAGTGTTAACAGCCTAAAAAAAACAAACAAACAAACAAAAAAAGGCGTGCCTTTCTCCTCTTTAGGTTTCTTTGCGTGCAAAAAATGTAGTGTTTTACAGAGGAAGTAAATAATAATAATATTGAATACTTACATAGCGCCTATTCTCGGCTAGAGACCAAGCTCTAAGCGCTTTACAATCAACACTCGTTTACACAACGGGCTGCCTACCTGGGTAGTGCCGACTGAAGAGCTGCCAGCTGGCGCTTCATTCAGTCGTTTCCGTGTCATCCAGTCAATATCGTTCACTCCATGTCCTTACTTCCTTTCCTCTTTCTTTCCATTTCTCACGCAGGGTGCATGCCATGTGTAACGTGTCATCCATACCAACGGCCAAACTGGCCTTCTCTTCCGAACGTTGGTGATGGGATTTTACGTGTGTGCAAGATGTTATGCGTGCGTTCACATACGGAACCTCGGTTTATAGACTCATTCGAAGGACTGCATGGGAAATGGAGTCAGAACCAATGTTAACTCCGAGGGAAAAATCCCCCTGTACCGAAACGGCCCGGCGGAAATTCGAACCTGCGACCCCAGGATTACGAGTCCGGCGCTCTACCAACTGAGGCTATTCGGCCCCGGAGCTATTCCGGCCCCGGAAGTCCAATTTAATGCTTACTTTTTCTAAACTCTGATGTATACATGAAGATTGTTTCATCCATGAAGAACTTGGATGTAGTAGTCGCTGTTTAACATGATTTATTTCTGTCTGAAGGGCAAATGACAACGACAATGAACAATTTGTTTTTCTGAGTACGCAGGCTGATACTCCTGCGGACACTCCCTGTATCGACAGGCAAGGATTAACCCATCTACCCAACAAACGGAGATGAGTTTTGTGTGTATGACCATTTGTTTATCCCGCCATCAAGGCAGCCATACTCAAAACTTCGGGGAAGGTGCATGCTATGTGTAACGTATCATCCATACCAACGGCCAAACTGGCCTCTCTCCGAAAGTTGGTGATAGGGTTTTACGTGTGTGCAAGACGTTGTGCGTGCGTTCACACACAGAACCTCGGTTTATAGTCTCATTCGAAGGACTGTATGGTAAATGAAGTCAGAACCAATGTTAACTCTGAGGGGAAAATCACCCTGTACCGAAACGGCCCGGCAGAGATTCCAACCCGCAATCCCAGGATCACTGAGGTGCTGAGGTGGCCTATTGGGATCTCTGACACTCTTTCCTTCCCTCCTCCACCAGTTCACCTTCCCACAGCTCCCCCTCTCTCTCTACCTCCTCACAACCGCGGGCTTGGCCAGCCAAGGACGGAGGCAGTCAGCAAACGACATCAAGGCCTGTCAAGTGTCCATTGAAACACTCCAGCTTCCCCAAGGCTCCTCTCCGTACCTTGTCAGCCATCTTTCTTGACAGGCGGGAAAGAGGCTGGGAGCAGCGTGAGGGACCGTTCATCTGAAAGGTTCCCTGCAGATCGAAAGTCACCCTCCTCCCTCCCCTTCCTCTCTTCCTCCTCCTTGTCTGCCACCTGCCTGATTGAAAGATAGCGAAGCAAAGACAGCAGATTGGAAGCAGGGAGGAGCTTGGACCTTTTCAAGATGAGCGGCAAAACACGCAGCTAAAAATTCAGGCTCATTCTTAAAAGTGGGGTCAAGAAGAATAGGAAAGATGCTAGACAGGAACAGAGGAGATGTGTGTTTTGTGGAGGGAGAGAGAGAGAAGGGGAGAGAGAGAGAGAGAGAGAGAAGAGAGAGAGAGAGCGAGAGATAGAGAGAGACAGAACAGAGAAATGCCTAGGTATCTATAACAGAACAGCAAATGCCTAGGTATCTTGTTTTTGCTATTTTCACCTGTTGAAAGCAACAAAGCTCTGACAAGCATGGAAATGAAACTAACTAACCACCATCACATACATTCAGGAAACATTCACCAAAAATTCCAAAAAGGTGAAAATAAGAGAGAGAGAGAGAGAGAGAGATGAGAGGAGAGAGAGAGAGACAGACAGACAGACAGACGACAGACAGATATACGACAGGACAGATATACGTAAGGGACAGACAGACAGGACGGACAGACAAACAGGCAGACGGTTAGACAGATGGGTGGACAGATGGACAGACAGATGGACAGATGGATAGACAGACAGGCAGACAGACAGAGACAGAAAAGCAGAAAAAAAATAGAACAAATGTTACAGAGGATTAGAACGTGGCTGTGTGTAGTAAGGAATGAAAATCAAGAGCTACCTTTAGTGTGATAAAAGATAATGGTTTCAATTAAAACATAAGGTTAAAGAAAGGAGGAAGGGCCAGCATCCCACAGAGATGTTCACAAATGATCTAGGCATGGTGCAACAATTTTTTTAAAGATCCAGAAGAAGAAGAAGAAGAAGAAGAGAGAGAGTCGGCTTCCTTTTTGTTGTTGGAACCCAGTATGTGATTCATTGGGCTGCAGTGCAATCGTTTTTACAGGCTGTACTCGTGAAATGTCAAGAGTCTGACAACAAGAGTCTCATTAGCAACGCTTATTTTCTTCTCTCCAACTTGGCTGCTCATTCTCTGAAAAGCCCTCGAGACGACCGGAAATCCAGAGCTCTGCAGTTTTCGCTCTCTTTTTTTTTCATTTTAAACTGGTGCGTTCAACAGCTGTGCAATACAGCTCG
>JADBJO010000451.1:222500-225000 GCA_016801955.1 Conus betulinus
ATATTAACCTACAAGAAGAAGAAAAGTGGTAACTCGACTAATTACATCTGGGACAGGATTGAAATCACCTGTCCTATTAAGTTGATCAGGAAAAAAGACAAGGGGGGGGGGAAGTACCATGCTTATTACTTTTCGGCTTAAAAAAACAAAAAAAAAAGGACAAAGTTTAAGTTACTCCAATGCACCCTTATTGTAGTTATTAATATAACAACAAGCTAGTTAAGACGAAGGTAAAGTTAGCACTTTTCATAAAGTGGTGTTAGGAAATACTTTAGTGCACAATAATCTTTCATGGTCGCTGTCACCCACATGGTTTCCAGCTTAAGCAAAGAGTTGTTTATCAGGGGAAATTTTTTCAGAACTTTCGAAAATTAAATTAAAAATATTAAAAAAATTCCTAGATATAAAACTCTCGTAAAACATTTCTATCATGCAGTACTTCAAAAAACATCAAACATTAAACTACTCAAGATTACCTCAAAATTAGATATATTGCCCCTCTTTCTTTAAAATTTGAATATAATAAAGCAATAATGATGTTCAGAATTATGAAACCAATTAGCACCCTCAAAATATATCTGCAAGATTTCCAGTCAATCAATCAAGATATACTAATAATATAATAATCATACCGAAACCAAGAATCGATCTTTTTAAAAGTAGCTTAGTTTACTCTGGTGGAAACACTTTGGAATTCTATGCCAACATATGTTTAAACAGAAGAAAAGAAAATTAATTAATTTCGTTTTAAAGTTTGCGTAATAAAACGCCTTCTATTTGAAATACTGAAAAACAATTTATTTTAACAGTTCTCTAATATTCAGTCTGAGCTAATATCGGATGTATAAATGTCAGCAACTGTTGTTATTCGGAAATTGAACCCTGCATATTTT
Organism: Conus betulinus; assembly: GCA_016801955.1. NCBI lineage: Eukaryota > Metazoa > Mollusca > Gastropoda > Neogastropoda > Conidae > Conus > Conus betulinus. The sequence goes on from JADBJO010000451.1 coordinate 223,394, forward strand.
ATCTTTTTATTTATTACTTCGTATGCATGTACTATTTTCCGTTATCATTGGATCAATGATTATTCTAATAATTCACGGTTAAACTAACATATGCTCGTGCCTTATTCTTTTCTGTATTGATCCCCGAATTACCTCCTGTGGATTAGTTTTTTAGGTATTGGGATAGACTATATTTGTGTATCATTGTTTCTGCATACCTTTTCTTCTTTGTGTGCTATACTGTTACAATATATAGCAATTACTTCTGTAATAGTGTTGTGAAATTTTGTTGAGGCCTCAGGGCCACACCACTGACCCGCGGTTACCCACCCCCCAAAGCTAAAACGTTGTATGCTTATCATCATATACTGATAAACAAAATTTCGCCGACCCCACCGCAAGTCGTCGTGCTCGTTGCAACATTCTTGTTTATACAGAAACTCTCTCTCTCGCCCCCGTGCCCCTCTCTCCTCCTCTCCTTCCTCCCCACTCTCTCGACAAGACACCTCTCTTCCCCACCACCCCCCCCCCCCCCCTCCCCCCCCCCTGCACCTCCTCTATCTCTCTCTCTCTCTCGCTCTTTCTTCCACACACCATGCCATATATGTCCTACTGTTTCTGTTGATTCTCTACAAAATATCTCTCTCTCCTCTTCTCTCTCTCTCTCGCCTTCTCTCCTCTCTCTCTCTCTCTCTCTCTCTCTCTCTACTTCTCCTCACTTGACCGTACTCCGTTTCGAAATATGTCAAGAACATGATAGAAAAACATATTGATAGAAACCTGCCAAATGCCTTCTGCTGAGGGAGGGGGGGGGGGGGGGGGGGAGGGGGGGGGGGGGGGGGGGGCGGGGGGGGGGGGGGGGGGGTGGGGGGGGGGGGGGGGGGGGGGGGGGGGGGCGGGGGGGGGGGGTCGGGGGGGGGGGGGGTGGGGGGGGGGGGGGGGGGGGGGGGGGGTGGGGGTCACGGGGGGGGGGGCGGGGGTGGGTGGGGCGGGGGGGGTGGGGGGGGGGGGGGGGGGGGGGGGGGGGGGGGGGGGGGGGGGGGGGGGGGGGGGGGGGGGGGGGGGGTGGGGGGGGGGGCGGGGGGGGGGGGGGGGGGGGGGGGGGGGGGGGGGGGGGGGGGCGGGGGGGGGGGGGGGGGGGGGGGGGGCGGGGGGGGGGGGGGGGGGGTGGGGGGGGGGGGGGTGGGGGGGGGGGGGGGGGGGGGGTGGGGGGGGGGGAGGGGTGGGGGTGGGGGGGGGGTGGGCAGGGGGGGGGGTGGGGGGGTGTGGGGGTGGGGGGGGGGGGGGGGGGGGGGGGGCGGGGTGTGTGGGGGGGGGGGGGGGGGGGGGTGGGGGGGGGGGGGGTGGTTGGGGGGGGGGGGGGGCAGGGACGGGGGGGGGCGGGGGTGGTTGGGGTGGGGGTTCATCGAGCGGTGGGGGGGGGGAGTGGGGGGGGGTTGGGGGTGGTCCTGTGGGGGGTGGGTTGGGGGGTTGTGGGGGGGGGGGGGGGGGGGGGGGGGGGGGGGGGGGGGGGGGGGGGGGTGGGGGGGGGGGGGGGGGAGGTGGGGGGGGGGTGGGGCCGGTCAGGCGGGGGGGGGGGGGGGGGGGGGGGGTGGGGGGGGGGGTCGGGGGGGGGCCCCCAGGCCCCA
>JADBJO010000451.1:230000-232500 GCA_016801955.1 Conus betulinus
GGTATGGGAGTGCGTTGTGCTCACCACAATGGCCATAAAAACCGTCGAATACCCGTTCTGAAGCACAACACCAACATGCCAGCGAGACAAAAGTTGAGAAATTTCGATCGTGCCCGAGCTATCGCCTGGCTGCAGGACGGAGCAGGCGTCCGAGAGGTGGCCAGAAGGCTGCAAGTGTCACACTCGGTCATCATCCGTCTGAGACAGCGCCATCAAAACCACAGGCACCGTCCAGGAACGACCACACCCAGGGCGTCCCAGGAAAACCACACAACGTGAGGACCGGTACCTCTGCAGACAGGCCCTTCGGGAGAGGACAACCACCGCCAATGCCTTGAGTCAGCAACTGCGTGCTTCCACTAACACAGCAGTAAGCGGGCAGACCCACTCGGCGTCGCCTACATGCCGCCGCCTTGCGTTCCAGGCATCCGGTGAAGAAGCCCATGCTGACAGCAGGTCACAGGGCACGCCGACTTGCTTGGTGCCAGGACCATTTGAGGTGGACTCGTGCTCATTGGGGCCATGTCCTGTTCACCGACGAATCGCGCTTCATGGTGAGCCCCAAAGTCGGCCGCATCAGGGGTGTGTGGCGGCACCCACAGGAGCAGCTGCAAGATGATGCTATCCAGGAGGCGGCTGCTTTGGGAGGTGGCTCCATTATGTTTTGGGGAGGCATCAGCCGACACTACAGGACTCCTCTCTACCATGTGGAGGGCATGCTTAATGGGCAGCGCTACCTGCAGGAGATCTTATAGCCTCTGGTCACAGCGACCCTCCAGCAGATCGGACCCCAAGCTGTCCTCCAGGATGACAACGCCCACACACACGCTGCAGGGCTGTCAACACTTTCATTCAGGAAGCTGGGATCACCAGGATGGCATGGCCTGCGAACAGTCCAGATCTCAATCTATTCGAGAACATCTGGGGAGAACTGGCCGGCGAGTATCATGCAAACCGCCCACGTCCAGCTAATCGGGAACAGCTGCTGCACGTCCTGCGACAGGAGTGGGAAAACAAAACATCCCCCAGGCCGTCATCGCAAACACCATCAACTCCATGAGGCAGTGCTGTCTCGATTGTGTTGCTGCGCGGGGTGGATACATCCGTTTTTGAACAGATTAAAGAAACATGTTTGTGGATTTTCTTTTCCCAGGGTGGGGTCTCTTTTACATTGCTTTATCATTGCAAAAACATTATGCAATCCAAATGAAATTGTTTTAATTTGATTCACAAGGGTTGCAATTAAATATCTGTACACATGAAACATTTTTGGTTTTTCGCGCGTGTTGCATTTGTCAGACAGATTGCAAGTGGTCCTTAACTTATGTTGAAGTCTGTACAAGATTTTTTTCCTATAAGCCCAGCAGCATGATGGGTTACGTTACCTACTCTATGCTGTGTAATTTCTTTCCTGCGTGAAATGTCAAGAGCCACATGAGGACGTAGTTTCCCCCTCTTCAGGCCATCGGGGCATCAAACGTGAAGAGCATTACAAGAGAACGTCCAATTTAACACCTACGTTCCTCTACTCCACTCAAGAAGTGATTTTTTCATCTTTACAGAAACACTGGTACAGTAAGCGCTGCTGGAATCATTTGTTTTTGTCTGGAGAACAAAAAAGGGCAATAGTTAGCACGTGAAATCTGGCAGTCAAGTATCCAGGGAAACACATCAACCTTTCCAGCACTGCTTTCCACATGTCTTTTTGCATGGTTTTTGTCTGCAGGGAACTGTCAGCTACAGATGTAACTCCTTGTCAAGTGTGCCCCCCTCCAGTCCCACCTCATTATCCCCCCCCCAACCCCCTACCCCATGCCCTGATTGGGGAAAACTGTGAAGAGACGTGAGTGAACTGAAATGGTAAAGCTTGGCTCCAGTCCAAGTTTAGACGACATACCATGTGATCTGAATCATAAATTAATGATCACCAAGGAAAAGGAAAAAAAAAAAAAAAAAAAAAAAAAAAACTCCATTCTTCCATTTCTTTGAGAGAGAGAGAGAGAGAGAGAGAGAGAGAGAGAGAGAGAGAGAGAGAGAGAGACCTACACACACACACACACACACACACACACACACATACACACAAACGCGCGCGCGCGCACGCACGCACGCACGCACGCCACGCACACACACACACACACACACACACACACACACACACACACACACACACAGACTGACAGACAGACAGACAGACAGACAGACAGACAGACACAGACACAGAGAGAGGTAACTGACACACTGAGCTAGACGGGTTGCCATAGACTGAAAGGAAGGCAGACAGGAAAACAAATACAGGAACACAAGAAAAGAATGTTATTGGATGGGTGCACTTTATATATGTGAGTACAGCTTCGGAAGTCTTAACGCAAAGTCAGACATGTAGTTTCACACTAAATCCTAGTCACTGAAAGAAAAAAGGGTGGGATGGAATAGGGGATTGTGAAAGCTCATCAGATATGCGTAAGGAACAATGAAGCAGCAAAGTTGTGTTTTGCGA
>JADBJO010000451.1:237500-240000 GCA_016801955.1 Conus betulinus
GGAGCTTCATTCTCAATTCTCCTTTTTCTATCTGTGTGTGTGTGTGTGTGTGTGTGTGTGTGTGTGTGTGTGTGTGTGTGTTTCATTTTGCTTCATCATGCACGTGTCTTACACCCCCTCAGTCCAGTTTGTTTCTCACGCATTATTCATATAATGCTCTCTCTCTCTCTCTCTCTCTCTCTCTCTCTCTCTCTCTCTCTCTCTCTCTCTCTCTCTCTCTTTTTCTTTCATCATCTTTTCTTTCTTCTCTCTTCTTCTTCTCCTTTTTATTCTTTCTTTCTTCTTCTTCTTTCTTCTTCTTCTTCTTCTTCTTCTCTTCTTCTTCTTCTTCTTCTTCATTACCACCTCCTTCCTCCTATCCCTTTTTGTTCTGTCTTTCCTCCTTTTCATAATGACCATAGTCAGTTTTAGGCGATGGACTAAACATATGTTTGTCTAAACATGCGATTCTTTTTCAATCAGATTGACAGGAGACTCGCTCACTCCCCAACTGCCAGATAATACCTTCTCTTCATTTTCTTTCAATCAGACTAACTACAGGGTGGTGGAAAGTGTGTCCAAGGCTGATGGGAAAGATCCAATCTGGGACATGTGTCGGCCTTTCAGCTTACAAACCCTCCAGCCTACCCAACCCTATCACCCTCTACGCTCACCCCCTCTTCCTCCGCCTCCCTCTGTTTTTTTTTTCAGCCAAGGGGAGCGTCTGACAAGGCATGGAGAGGAGCGATGGGGAAGCTGGAGTGTTTCAATGAACACTTGACAGGCCTTGATGTCGTTTTGCTGGCTTCCCCTCTTTCCTTGGCTGGTTACGACCGCTGGTGTTATTATGCAATGTACCAGAAAAAAATTGGGTCATATCTGCCCTGAGTGCACTAATGGATTCCTTTTTTTTTGTTGTTGTTGGAGAGTGTGAAACGAACAAGCATGCTAGAGAGAGAAGAGAGAGAGAGAGAGAGAGAGAGAGAGAGAGAGAGAGAGAGAGAGAAGAACGAGGATAGCTCAAGTGCAAAGTTAACAAAAGCAAACATGTATGTATGTGGATATAGATTAAAAGATCTGTAACAAATAGCAAGCATGCTGTTTCTTGGTTGGGTTGAACATTCAGTAGCTGAAAAACGAAACGAAAGGGGGGGGGGGGGGGGTACTGGTCAAAAGGATCAGTCAGAGCTGCAGATGTTCAGAGGCAATGTGAAGCAATTTCATGCACTTCGAGACGTCAGCTCTTTGTTTTATGCAAAGTGTTTAATCAGCACAACAGAGCTACTGGCTTTGTTGACAACCTTCCATGCTATGATTTAGCTCCCGCTTGAAAAGTCAAGAGCTCAAAAGATAACATCTTTCTCTTTTCTTCATTTTTTTGGGGGCACAAAATGTGAAAAGCGATATGAAAAAGATTGAGTTTAATGCTTACTTTCTGTGACAATAACGTAAAAGTGATTATTTGTCATTCGTGTAAATGCACAGATATACCCCATGCTGTCAATCTATGTTTGCTTTCAGAGCAAAGAAAGACCACGGTCAGAAAATGATATATCAGGCTGTCAAGTGTCTGGAACAAAAAGGCCTTCCAAACGCTTCTGTTCATGTCTCGTGAAACGTTTTTAGCAGCAAGGGATGGTCAGCTGACAGATGATCCCGGGTCCTGTGTTACAGTCCTCATCGTTTCCTCCAGTGACCCCACTAAATGATGGCAATGAAAAGAGAAGGAATCGAAATGGCGAGATGGTCTCCTCTCAGAGTTTGACCATTATGATCATAACCGTGATTGCATATTCAATTTAGAAAAAAAAGAAATGTGTACCTTTGTTTCACAATTAAAAAGCAGAGAGACAGACAGATAGAGACAGACAGACAGACAGTAGCAAGACAGCAGACAGACAAAGTGAGACAGACAGACAGAGAAGCGAATTCCAGGAAGAGCCCAGAATCAACTTTAACAAGAGTGTGGGCACAGATGCACGTGCAGGAAGATGGAAGTGGCTAAAATAAACACCAAGCAAGCAGTTCCCTTGTTGCCTTTGACATTCAAGTGGCTGGAAAAAAGGTGGGAGGAGGATCTGGTTGAGCAGGTGAACTGCAGTCACAGAGAATTCTTCAGAAACGCCTGAGGTGGTGTGAAGCAATTTCGTGTGTTCCAAGATGGTCAACATTTTTATTATTATTTGATAAAAAGTTTTCCAGTCGACCCATGCCAACTCCCAGAGTGTAATTTAGCGCCTGACTGAAGTTTCAAGAGCCCAAAGAAACATCATTTTCTTCTCTTCATGTCTTTGCGCACACACAATGCAGAGGGTTTGATGAAATGAAGTCTTAACGTAGATTTTCAACCTGTTAAAAATGTAGACATGAAGATTGTTTCGTCGCTATGAAATCTGAGATGGAGCAGGTGCGTTTGATGTAAGTTGTTTGCCTGGACAACCAGCTACGCCAATAGTCAGCACAAGAAATCATGGGTCATTCGAGAGTCCAGACAAATAGCCTTGCCTTTTCAGCACTGCTC
>JADBJO010000451.1:245000-257500 GCA_016801955.1 Conus betulinus
GGACTCCTAAAAAAACTTTTTAAGGGCATACAAATGAACCTTTTCAATATGAACAGCGGCCGCATCCAATCCCCACAATTCAGCACCATAGAGAGCAATGGGTTGCACCTGAGTGTCAAAAATTTTCAACATTACTTTAAGCGAAGTATTATTAAGTTTGTACAATCGTTGAAGAATAAATAGTAATGCATTTCTTGCCCTGCTAGCGAGATCATTACAAGCAGCCACAAAACTGAGCCGGGTAGAAAAATTAATACCAAGATATTTATAACAGTTAACCACATCCATTTGTTCCCCGTTGAACGACCACCTCTCTCTTGCTGCTGCAGGTAACCTCCTTTTCTAAATACAACAATATTGCTCTTTCTCATATTCACTTAAGTTGGAGTCTAGATGCTGCATTACATAAACTGTTCAACTGGGTCTGGAGGCCAATTGGGGTTTCTGACAATAACGCTATATATCATCTGCCAATAATAAAAAAAAACACTTCAACAGTATCTGGAGACAGGGTTGCACCATGTCTTCCGTTCTCCATTATTTCTTGCGCTAATTCATTGATAAATAGGGGAAAACAAAACAGGACTACAGGCATCCCCTTGTTTCACCCCTTTTTGTGCACATTATAGTCTGTAAAGTCTCCACCACATCTAACCCTCGCTTTTACACAATCATACATGCTCTTAATACATCGATGCATCTTACCCTTTATTTCCATTCTTTTTAAGTATTGGCCAAAGTAATTTTCTGGAGACTGAATCAAATGCCTTTTCGAAATCAATGAAGGCTACGTATAATTTGCGATTCAATGAAAACTGTTTCTGTATAATAGCTAAAAGTGTAAAACATTTTGGTCGATAGTTGAATAACCTTTCTTAAAACCTGCCTGCCATTCGCCAGTGCTATTATTATGTTCGACCCACTCTTGCAATCTACAGTTGATTATTGAACTATATACTTTACAACCTATATCACAAAGTGATATGCCCCTATAGTTGCCTGGATTGTTGACTTCACCTTTTTTAAATAATGGCAATATAATCGACTCTGTCCAGTCATCGGGAAATATCCCTTTGTCAAAAAGTACGTTAAAAAATATGACCAAAAAATCAATTACGGCATTTCCAGCATTTTTAAACAATTCTCCAACTATACCATCATACCATCAGGGCCCGCAGCTTTTCTGTTTTTTAGTTTTTTAATTGCTGAGATTACTTCTGCTCTTGAAATTTAGGCGGTCGAGGACACCTGTTTCACTATCAATATCAGAAAGGTAACGTCTTCTACTTCTTGCACGTCTTCTTCAATATCTCTTTTCGAGAAGTTCTTTGAAGTGCTGATACCAATCACTGACTGAAATATTATTACGCGTATTACTTTTTCTACCTAATGTTTTACGCATATGCTTCCAGAACTCTTTCTGATCGTTTACTGAATTAATCAAATTGCATAATAAGTAGAATTATATTCGTTCTCCTTCCTCTTCAAAAGATTCTTATACTCCCTTCGAGCTTTACAATAAACGTCTCTGTCTACATCGTCTAGCGTCTTTCTGGATATTCGCAGAAGCTGTTTCACGTCTTTTTTTTTTTAGTTTTATCACATTCACGGTCAAACCAATCATCATTCTGTTGATTAGTATTTATCCTTATTTGTTTTCTCATGCACTCTGCCTGTTCTTTTATACAAGCATAAATATGTTTTAAAGCGGCATTAACATCATCATCCATGACACTAACAGCTTCCTCAAGCATTAATAGTGCACGTTGACTACTCATTTGATCATGAAAAGTATTAGCATATTCACCTTGCCATACATACTTATCGAGAAATTGTATCTTTTTCTTTATGTCTTTTCCATTTCTTACTTCATGTTTTAAGTTTATGTTGAACACAAGAGGTAAATGGTCGGATTCTATACGTTCATTCACACATAGGTTGCACGATAGATTAACAAGGGTAAACATGTCATAGGAAATTATGAAATAGTCATTCACACTGTTCCCTGTCTCTGAAATGTATGTAAAACGACCTTGTCGGTCTCCGTCACACACACCATTTAAAATGCACACATATCTAGCGCAGTACACATGTTCAACAACAACTTACCATACCTGTTCAAAAAGTCTATCTTCGGAGCCTCTGTTAATGAAGGTTCCGTTGTGTAAGCTGAAAGGACACTTTTCTGTGGTAAATTCCTGGCAAATGTTAGAGATTCTACTATTTAGATCTCCAGCCAGAAGTAAATACATATCAGGCAAACTAAGCATAACATCAGAGAGGCAAATTTTCCAAAACACTTATGCCATTATCAATATCATAGTGAACATAGTAGGGTGAATTTTCAGGAGGTACATATGTACATACATAAAGAACATTCTTAGAAAAACCAAACACATCTTTAGAAATACTGAACATCATCGTATTATTTAAGTCAGTTGGTAACTCTTGTACGAAGGGTAAAAATTCCGCTTTGATAAGACATATAACACCTCCAGATCGTCTTCCGTGTCTTGTAAATTGAAGAGCGGGTTTACAGAAAACTTTATGATTGCTGAATACATACGAATTCAAATTTTCAAGAAACGTTTCTACAAACAAACAAAATCAAACGACGTTATGTACGAAACAAATGCTTTATCAGATAACTTAGAAAGCAAGCCATTCACGTTCCAGTGCAAAAATGATACATGTTTTCTGTTCGTACCACTTAAATTTACATCATAATGGCTTCCTGTAGAATTACCTCGATCATTCACAGTTACTAGTTTCTCTTCTATTATCAGACGCTACATTAACTGCATCGTTTGCCAATGACAATGGAATAAAACTTGGTATCTGAACATCGGAGCAAGAAGAAAAACGTTCATTCCACACGAAAGACGGATCATCTTCGTCGTGCTGCTAAATCATGCACAGAAACATCGGAAGGGACGTTTTCATTCAATATTGGAGGGGACACAACCTTATTTTCCTTTTGATTATGTACAAAAACTTTGGTGGGGACCCACATATTCGATGGAGAAATCAAATCATTTTCATTCACACTTTCATTCACTCTTTCATAGTGTGTACTAAGTTTAGAAAAAACACACTCAGTTGATGAACTAGGTACAGCACCTCCATTCATTCTTTCATTCATTCTTTCATTGTCTATACTGACATTAGAAGAACGATGGTCATTCGATAACGGAGATAATGCATTCTCCAACACTCCTTCATCATGTACAGGCACACTACGGGATAAGTAAGTATGCATTCAAGAAGAAGATAAGCTATGCTCAATCGCTCTTTCATTTTGCACACACAAGTTAGAGGAAAAGCATTCATCAAACATGAAAGGACACACATTTTCATCGATTTCTTCATTATGTGTGTGAACAACATTTGATGCGTCATCAGGTACACGTTTATTGATCACCGCAAAAACAAAAACATCTGAATCTGTGTTCTGCTTACCGACACATTGCACGAGCAGTTTCTGTCGTGAACTTGACATTTAACAGAGAACGTTGACACAGCAGTGTCACCCGTCCCATCCCGAGCTGCACGTGATGTGCCCTCCTTACCTTCTCCGCTAAACGGTGCTGTACTTTTTTTCTTTACCCTTTATGTTTTGATTATGGAACAGATCTGATGAGTTACATTGTTTTGAAATTACTTTAACAGGCCGGCCACATCTCTAGATGGACATTTTCAGTTTGTCGTCCTGGTCTAAGTAATACTTTTCACCCTTCAATGACCAGGTGATCAAAGATCATTGACACTTTCTTATTTTCTTTTCTAGCGTCTTTCAGGTGAGGGACAAGTTTTTTTTTTTTTTTGCGTATTTCTCTCACTCGCTGAGAGAAATCTTCTCCGATGAATACCTTGGTACCTCTCAACCTATGCCTGGCACTCAAAATTGTTTCCTTGTCCCTGAAAAAAGTACAACAAACAATGATCGGTGAATCCGGTTTTACCGCTCAGCCTGTGGAGCCTGTCAAACTGTATGTCCTTTGGCAGTTTCTAATTTGTCAGTTAATAAATCATGGACAAGGCCCTCACAGTCCTGCCTAGTTTCCCGTTCTCTCCTGGGAATACCATGAAAAATAACATTGTTTCTCTTTGAACGACATTCCAAATCGTCTGACTTTCGTTCAAGTTTTAACACTTTTTCATTCAGACAGTCATTCTGTGCCTTGAGGTTGTCATTTTTCACGTCTGAGGTCATCGACCTCCCTCTTCAAAGACAAAATCTCGTCATGTAGTCCAGTATACATCTCTTTCATGTCCCGCATGTCAGCTTTCATTTCATCAAACTTACAATTGAGGCCCTGAATGGAAGACAGCACATCGCGTAGACTGGGTTCTGAAGCCATCCGGGAAGGAGAGGAGTCGGATGCCAATGAACCACCGCTGGCGCTCTTCAGCCTGGTCTGCCTTAGGTCTGCTGCTTTGTTGCCAGAAGTAGGTCCAGGGTTCAGCTCAACGTCACCGCAGCGCTGAAGTAAAAGTCCGTAGTACAACAAAGAGAGGATCAACCCTACGGTGACACCGTCTCGCCACGTACGCATCCTCAATGTCCGAAAGTTTAAGGCGGCCCTTTTTAAATCACGACGATGCATAAATGCAAGAAATATAGGGAAAAATCCACCACAAACCACACGGAAGGAGAGAGGTATTGCCGGCATGGTATTGGTTGCACAGTAACACTTCACAAAAAATGTCTCTGGACTTCACAATTCCACTTTGATTTCGGAGCTCAAACTTGTTGCTGTTTACACTCTGCGTGCCGGAAGTGAACCCCCCAGAGAGAGAGAGAGAGAGAAAGAGAGCTGGGAAGAAGGAGGGGAAGAAGGAGAGGGGAAGGTAAGAACGGGAGGGGGGCGGGGGGGCGAGAGAAAGAATGGAAGAGAAATAAAACGAAAAAGAAAAAAGCCATAGTTTTTCATTAGTCGAGTCAGAACAATCATATTTGTGTCTGGGGGTATACCAGCTGCGGAAAAATAATAGAATTCCTGTTAAAAAAAAAAAAAAAAAAGGAACTCTAATTGAAACAGTGAAAAAATACCTTGCTGGGACAATAGTCATTTTAAGTATGTGATTAGTTGTTTTCACGTGAGTTTTAGGCACTGAAAACAATCAATTTACCCATAAACTAGAGGATTTCCTGCAATCGCATCTGTTTTCAAGGGGAAAATGATTTCCTGGGATCGCAGCTGTTTTAACGAGGAAAATCATTTCCTGGGATCTCATCTGTTTTCACGGGAAAATGATTATTTTCCTTGGATAGTCATCTGCTTTCACAGGAAAGTAATTATTTTCCGGAGATAATTATCGCTTTTCGAGGGAAAGTAGCTGTTTGAACATGAGAATCTTCTGTTTCCCGAGAAAATAATAATAATCTCCTTCTCAAATATTACCCTTTTGAAGCTAGGATGTTTTCGTATCTATTACTTTTTTTTTTCTCCCAGTGATCTTGTTTTCACAAGACGAAGAAGAGAGAGAGAGAGAGAGAGAGAGAGAGAGAGAGAGAGAGAGAGAGAGAGAGAGAGAGAAATCTAGAGGAAGGGGAGGGGGGAGGGGACCGAATCCTCCTCAGGTTACAACCTCGTTATACGCTGATTTATTTCGTCAGGAGGCGATCTACCGTGCGCTCACGAGGAATTAATATAGACCAGATATTTGAGCAGACGGAAAAGACGCCTCACTCACGCAAATGAAAGAAGATGACCCTTCTGTCCCCTAGGCATGAACTGGATTGACTTTGACATGTTCATCACCGTCTGACAAGCGCAAGCGCGTTGTAACTCGTTCCAAGAGAAAACAAGTAAGTTTTTGTTTGATTGTATGTTTGTTTGTTTCAAAATTGTAACCTTTGACTTGAAGATACTCTCTTCCTGCGTTAAGATTCTGTGACATACAGTCCCGAACTTCCTACCTTTGAAACTAGAAATACTTCAAACAAAATGAAGGGTTTTTCAAAATGGTCCTCACAGTTATAAGATGGTGTGGTTCTGTTTATATCCGGGGGTGGGGTGGGGGGGGGGGGGGGGAAGAGTTGGGAAGATAGGTTGGGGGTGGGGGTAAACAAGGGTACATGGCAACCTAGTTTGTTTTATGCATGGGTACATTCTGGAAGAGGCAGATCCTCATTCTGACGGGGTGCACCGGTTTCCTCATACAGTCTTTCATTGCTGCCATTCACAGGCAGGCTGGACCGGAAGCTTGTTGAAAATACAGTCCGAGCGCATTGACCACTGTGCCCAGTGTTTACCGTGTCTAGCGCAGGAGGGGGAGTGGGGTGGGAGGGGGGGGGGGGGGGGGGGGGGCGGCGTCAATTTTCACGGAATCGTTTCTTTCACAATCAAATGTTCTACGTTTCTCTTAACCTTTGGAAATGCTGTACAGGAGAGAAACTGGTGGTGTGTTTTTTGGCCTCGTTTGTGGGCAAACGAGAGAAAAAAAAAGTTTTAATGGTGATGAGAACATAAGAGACTCATAAATGTAGAAAAAGAGAGGGGGGTGGGAAATGGGGGAAGGGGGAGTACTTTGTTCGGGGATGCATCCGGTGATATCCCGACAAAATATTGTGATTTGACTTCTTCCTCACCCATTCACGCTCCGTTTTTTTTTTTTTGTTTTGTTGTTGTTGTTGTTGTTTTTTTTTGTTGTTTTTTTTGTTTTTTGTTTTTTTTTTTTTTTTTTTTTTCCTTTCCTTCCTTCCTTTCCCTCGCAACTCACGCCCTTTCTCTCAGTCTCTCTGTCTCTGTCTCTCCCTCTCTCCCTCTCTCTCTCTCTCTCTCTCTCTCTCTCTCTCCTCTCTCTCTCTCTCTCTCTCTCTCTCTGTGTGTGTGTGTGGGGGGGGGGAGGGGGGTCTGCATGCGTGTGTGCGCGCCTGTGAAGAGGAGGAGAATGACGCTAATGCTGATGATGATGATGATGATGATGATGATGATGATGATGAAGAGGAGTTGAAAGAGGTGCTGAAGAAAGAAGAAGAAGAAGAAGAAGAAGAAGAAGAAGAAAGAAGAAAGAAAAAAAGAAAAAAATCGAAAGAAAAAAAGAAAGAGAAAGAAGAAAAGGAATCGACAGAAGAACAAAAGAAGAAAAGGAATCGACAATGAAAAACAAATGAAGAAAAGAAGAAGAGGAGGATCAAGAAGATCAAGAAGCTGATGACGAAGAAAGCGACAAAGATAGACCAGAACAAAACAACAATAACAACAAGCACACAAGGAATGAAAAAAGAAATAAGAGGAAGGGACGAAGAATGATGACCAAAAAAATGGGGGGGGCACCAAAAAAGCAGCAACAGCAACAACAGTTACAATGGCCTTTGAAAGATCTTAATGCACAATAGACACGCTAAACAATTCTTGTTCACTCTAAAGGTACGTGGATCCGACATTCCGGCGGTCCATTCATCTGCCAGAATAATACCATCTCCACTACTTTTTATGACAGTGAGTACAGTTCCTGTTGGGCTGTCAATCTGTCCTCTCCGTTCGATAAGTAAAATATACAGCGGTTGTCGGAAGGGATAAAAGCATTAACGTCAACATAATTTAGCCTATCTCTAGCACGGAAAGCGCGGGAGTACCTACACCATAAAACTCACATTAGCAGAAAGAACAAGACACAGCGAGGTAGGAGGAATGGAGGGGGGGGAGGGAGCGGGAGGGGGGGGGGGGTGGTGGAGGTTCAGCAGCGGGAAGGCGAAGTGTCAGACAGACAAACAGACAGACAGACAGACAGATAGACAAGACAAAATTGTTTATTTACGAGGAAAATAGATAAGCACTGGTGTGCTTTTCTACGTTCAGTCCTCACCCTGAGCAGGGTTAAATATGCAGGCAAACACAGAGACAGGCGGAAGGAACAATGCGAAGAGAGAGAGAGAGAGAGAGAGAGAGAGAGAGAGAGAGAGAGAGAGAGAGAGACAGAGAGAGAGAGAGAGACAGACAGACAGACAGACAGAGACGGGCGAGAGATGGGGATAGGGGGAGGGAGCACATAGACACGTCTTATTTGATACGAATCATGACCCCCACATAAAGACTTCTTGCCAACCAATCTTTTCTGTGGCATGGTGAATGATACGGGACACGCCTAAAGACACAGCTAGCCGACCGTGACATCACAGGGAACGAGTCAGCCGTAGTTCACTCCCTTGGTATGGAAAACTTTCCACGAGAAATTTGTTGGCTGTTTGTTGATTTAGTCCCAGTCCTTCGTTATTGAATTAGCAATGAAGATCTGAAGATAATAATATGGTCTGAAATAGTTTGGTTGTAGGCCCTATTCAGTTACTTCTAAGTCTTCTTACACAATACCGAATGGAGAAGGATTCGGAAAGATTTATCTAAAGAAAGAAAAAAAAAAAAAAAAAAAGGAAAGAAAAAAAAATGTGTACTCAAGTAAATGAACAAAAAGCTGAGTAGCAGCTTATGTCCACCTGGAATGCACTGGACTGTGTCAAGAAATATGCCCATGTTTCTGCTGGCTTGATTGTGTGTGTGTGTGTGTGTGTGTGTGTGTGTGTGTGTGTGTGTGTGTGTGGTGTGTGTGTGTGTGTGTGTGTGTGTGTGTGTGTGGGGGGGGAAGATGAAAAAGAATGTTAAAGTCTCGTTTACCCTCTTGTTACCTTCGCTCACCTACTAATGGAAACCGTGTGCAGCGTGGCGAGTAGTCAGCGAATGCCAGCAGGGTGACAGGTGGTTCAGCTGTAGAACGGTCACTTGAAACGGGAGGACAGACTGACCGGCTCGCTGTCACCGTTCTGTCTGCACCTGCAGCAGAAAATTCACCGATCGTGTGACATTCGGATCAGACGCTGACGGATGGTCGAGTTTTACCTTGACATGTATGACGTTTGTTGACTACACAGACCCGACCCTTCGGGTCGCCCGGGACGGACCCCCAAATTTGGTGGTAAGGCTTCTCCTATTGCTTATCCCTGTTCAGATCGCGTGGGTCTTGTAAGACCCACACCTGATAAAGAGCGGTTCAGCTACTTATTCCTCACCCGATGGCATGGGTCATGTGCGACCCATTAAAATGTATAGGTCCTGGGGGGGAACCGCGACTGTTACGCTGATAACTGATTGTGCCCGTACATGAAATTTCAGTGACCAACGGGCTGTTGAGATCGTTGACAAACTCCTGTGATTTCGTGAGCATAGCTCTATCCGTTCATAAGATGTGATGCTTTTAACTGAGTCACTGGGTGATGGAAGACCCAGGAAGCACGGTAAAGGTTACCATCACAGCAAAGGAATTAGGGACAAGGTGTGTGCCGCAACAAGCTGCAACACGTAGACATACGGATCAGCCAGCCTCCTACTTCAATAGTACTAAGTCGCTCGCGGACACAAGCTGCGAACTTCTGTCCAGCCAGTTACACAGATGGTTGAAACTGTCGTGGCCCAAACGTTTCCCCATCCTGTATTTGGAACGGTGCGGAGACAGCCTGCGTCTCACGTCCTGTGTACACCTTTGGAAAAAGTCTTTGCCAGTAAACAGGCCACAGCTTTTTCTGTTCTCTTTCACTCCTCAACATAGCTGCCCGCACTGCAGAATGCTAGGCAGTTGCTCACTTGGGAGTCGGTATGAAATGAGAGACAGAGACAGAGAGACAGAGAGAGAGACACAGAGAGAGAGAGAGGAGAGAGAGAGAGAGAGAGAGGGAGGGAGGGAGGGAGGGAGGGAGAGAGAGAGATTTACACATATGCACACACGCACGCGTAAACGTGCACACATACAGATATACATGCACACACGCACGCACGCATGCTCGCACACAAGCTCGCACGCTCGTGCACACACACGCACACATACACACTTACGCACGCACACACGCACGCACGCACGCACGCACACACACACGCGCGCGCACACACACACACACACACACACACACACACACACACACACACACACAGACGCGCACACATACACACGCACGCACGCACTCGCGCGCGCGCGCGCGCGCGCATGCACGCACGCACGCACGCACACACACACACACACACACACACACACACACACACACACACACACACACACACACACACACACACACACACACACACACAGATAGAGAGAGCGAAGTAGTACCACACACGAGTTTCATCGTATGTCCAATCTTTCGCAGCGTTCTTCAAAGGGAGCTAACCATCTTATCCCTGTCCCCTTGCCCGCCCCCAGCCCTCCACTATGTTTGTTTTGAAAGTCCCTTTGGCGAGGACAGCCCGTGGTATTTGTGTCTAAATCGAATTGAAGCTTGTCACATATCCCAGACAGGGCCAGTTTTGAGCCGTCCAGAATCAACAGACTTCTGATGCCAAAGAGCAAGAAATCCCAGTCGATGGCCTGGCGTTGTTTGCCAGGGAAAACATCTAAAACATAGTTCGCAAGACCAGCATCGTGGTATTGCGTCGTTGCTTTCCAATGCCTTTCAGTTTGGTCAAAAAAGAGTTTACGATCACTGAAACAATTAAACGACATGCAGCTAGCTAGATAGATAGATAGATAGATAGATAGATAGATAGATAGATAGATAGATAGATAGATAGATAGATAGATAGATAGATAGATAGATAGATAGATAGACAGACAGACAGACAGACAGACAGACAGACAGACAGAGAGATAGATAGACAGATAGAGACAGATAGAGAAAGACACAGATAGACAGATAATTAGACAAAGGGAAAGAGAGTGGGAGAAAGACAGACAGATTGCCTGTACCTAGTCGAATTCCAGCGATTTGCTGCCTTTCCTTCCATGTTAGTTAGATCAAAGATGGTTCGCCCTACGTAGGGCGTACAGTCTTTGGTTAGATGAATGCCACTGTGTAAATGTGGTTTCAGGTTTGGTTTTGTTTGTTTATTGTTTGTTGTTGTTCTTGTTGTTGCTGCTGCAGCTGCTGCTGCTGCTGCTGCTATTGTTTTAAGACCCATGTACCTATACGAACATTTCAAACTATATGAGGAGAGCAGCATGTTGGATGGTATGATCCTTATGGCGAATGAGTCTGTTGTTTTCAGGCATTGGGGTATATTTCAAACAGCAATCCAAAAAATATGTTCTGCGTTTCATGAAGAATGTTTTCTTACTGAAGCTTAATTTCAGAAGAGACCTCGCTCATTTCCTTGTGTGTGTGTGTGTGTGTGTGTGTGTGTGTGTGTGTGTGTGTGTGTGTGTGTGTGTGTGCGTGCGTGCGTGCGCGTGCGTCCGTCCGTGCGTGCGTGCGTGCGTGCGTGCGTGCGTGCGTGTGTGTGTGTGTGTGTGTGTGTGTGTGTGCGCGCGCGCGCGCGCGTGCGTGCGTGTCTGTCTGTCTGTGCGTTGTTTAATACTTGAATTGTAAATCTTACGCTCAAAGGTAATCTTCAGAAATAATTAAGAAATGGTGTTTTAAAATGTTTACAAACCGGCACACTGGCTGTAGTGATCCTGAGATAGATAGAGTGTTTGGGGGCCGCCAAAAAAAAAAAACACACAAACACATAGACGCCACATTCAGGTAAGTGTAAGATGATTAGACTCTCTCTCAAACAGCATAAACGCCACATTCAGGTAAGTGTAAGATGATTAGACTCTCTCTCTCTCTCTCTCTCTCTCTCTCTCTCTCTCTCTCTCTCTCTCTCTCTCTCTCTCTCTCTCTCTCTCTCTCTCTCTCTATATATATATATATATATATATATGTTCAGGGAGTACGGGGTGGGGGGTGTGGGGGGGGGAGAGCATTTGCTGAAAAATTGAATAGGAGCAATTTTCACTAACGTTTTCTTTTATCCAGAGCTTTAGAACCCGTATTTGTTCTGCAAATAAGGACTTTCAACCACAAGAATTGTATATAAGTCCAGAACATACACACACATACACATCCACGTACACGCACGCATGCATGCACGCGCACACACACACACACACACACACACACACACACACACACACACACACACTCCCTCTCTCTCTCTCTCTCTCTCTCTCACACACACACACACACACACACACACACACACACACACACACACACACACACAACTTTGAATGAACTTGCACAGAGGAACAGCAGACAGACAACAAAAGGAATGGGGGAAACAGGAAGCAGTGCGGCAGCGGTTGATTCCAGCAGTGAGGAGATGACCTGGAAGACTCATATATACTAGTCACATAAAGTTAAGCACAGGCCTTTGCACACAGGGGGTTGATTCATCCCTTCAAAAAACATTGTTTTTTTTGTTATGCGGCAACCAATGATGGAATCTCACACAGCAGTGTGTAATCCAGCCTGTGTCAACTGGGTAGTGCGCACGGGGGTCTTGGTGACCTCGTTACCGCGCGGGATAAAAGTGCAAAGTTGCGTTAACTGTGCCTGTTTTGCATCAAGCTTGCTGGCGACACAAGATGTGTAAAATGAAAAATTCTTTTTTCCCGTGCAAGAGCAGTCTCTCAAGTGAGTTTTATGCCCCTTCTTTTGGCTGTTTTAAGCGCGGGGTTGGTTACTGTCA